>JAVFBZ010036710.1:0-10812 GCA_032466195.1 Katharina tunicata
AAGAAACGATATTTTTTTAAAATTCAACACTTTCTTGTGACATTTTACCTATGCGTTTCTTTTTTGACAGAGTATATGTACATATATTCACAAATCTATTGATACCACCGCGGTGAATGACTATATGTTACGAATTAACATTTTGCAACTAGTATGGGACGTGGCTAATAATGGTTCAATGAGTGTAGCGTCAGTACGTCAAAGCGGGACCCAGTGGCCTGTTCAGTAGAGCGTGCAGCTACGCGGGCGGTTCGCTAGCGCGTAGACAACTCTATTCAAAGAACAAGAGCGCTCGTTCACCGCCAGTTAACCAATACAAAATGGCGACACCTATAACAAAGGGGATTAACGTTAACTTATTAACAAAAACAGCTATAACTCATGTGGTTCTGTGATATCACAGAACACATAAAACTTTCTCAGTCGCAGTTAGAGAGCGGTGGTCCTTAATTCCGGGTCTGCTGTGATGTACATGAAGCGAGGTGAAACAAGACACCATTTAAAATAATTGACCACTCACGTAAAAAGCAACTAGTGTCCTGATAGATAACTGACTCAAGGTAGATAAATTACCTCCACTACATGTTCAACTCTTTAAATTCGTCCTGCGTCTGATGTCCTTCGGTCTCTAATAAATTTATTCCACAAATGAAGCCTGTCTTCTAATTGATAATAGCGAGCTTTGTGGACCTAAAGGGTCCGCCAATATAATATTCACACTAATAACGGAATAGTCTTGAATAACATACCTGAAATCCTTATCATAAGTTTAGGTCGGTAAAAATCGTTGGTGTGTATGACTACTATACGCTGTAAGATGCCTGATCTTTTCCGCAATGAATTTGGAAAAGGTAAATTGTACCAATGATCAATAATAATAAACAGAAACCATTCACAACGTACAATACTACCAAATATCAAACGCACAATATTTTTATTTTATTTTACTCAATACAAAATAGAATACAATAACGTCTATTCCAGTCATTTTCTCCCACAGAATCAATCTGGTTTGTCTTTTAGTAGACTTTAGGTAAACTCCGCTATACACCGACTCAACTAAGCCATAGCTACATGTATAGGCAACACACGAAACCAATGATTGATATAAAATGATATTACTGACACACCACGTTAACAAAATTCGAAATTAACTCAGTGAATTACCAATTGCCTTTACATTGGTCCAGCTGGCTAGAGCAATATGTTTAGAGCTAATTTGCCATACTAAGTGCTGGAGGAACATTATATTTCCCAAGGGGTTTATATTTGAACTGAAGTTTCCTTATTCGGTTTTTTTAAAACTCGCTGCCAGCTGTTGGCGCCGATGTTAAAGTGGAATGCCTTTGCGTTTCAATCAAATCAAAATTAGATTTGATTTTTTACATCAAATCAACTCCATGGGAGTCAGTTAAGTAGATAATTCGGTAATTGGAGCTCAGACGCCTATTATGTAACACTAGCGGACAATTATATTCTATTCTGAAGGAAATCAAACCGGGTGGTTTAATTTATTCAGTTCACATTGTCACTGGCTAATAATAGCATTTGTTCGACAACAGGATGTTTCAATAGCCACTTAAAGACATGCACGCAACTTTGGCCCAATATACTCTACGACAGGAGGTCAAATTGGTCCGGCGTTCTCAACCGGCTGATCACTTAAACATTAGTCATTTTATAAATGTGACCTATGTTATCTAGAAAACATTTTCAACAATGTCTGTATACAAATATTTAATTGTAGTTATATGGCAATGTTTTTGTTTGTTGGATGAGAGTATCTTGAAACAATGATTGATTGATTGGTGTTTAACGCCACATTCAGCAGTTTTTCAGCTACGCTGTGGTGTGAACATTCAAATTATATTATTTTACATTTTAACATTTTCCATACCTAATCATCCAAGGCCATTGACATAAAAAAGAGAAAATAAAGTGAACTGAATTGGACATAAGCAGTTACAAAATTAAGAAGACTTTGTAGCCTGAGAAGATGTTTCAAATTTAAAGATTGTAAATATGTTCAAGTTGTAAAAATTATAACTATGTAAAGTATAAATTGAGCAATCTTTAAAAAAATCACAATAACAGTTTTTATTTAATTAAAAGTAAAATGTTGTGATATACACCGATCCTCTTCAGGTACTTGATGACAACATCACCAGCAATGTTGCCAAACAAGTCCTTCATAGAAGTTACTGTGTAGAACTGTTGCCGGATAGGTGCAAAGTCTACACAGTCAACCAATATGTGTTTGGTATCGTATAAGCAGAAGTCACAGATTACACTCTTTGGTTCCTGTTCATCTTTGTCTAGTAGATGCCTTTTCGTGAGGTGCCTATACGACATCGCGTTAGTAGCCTACCACTTGATCCTTTTGAAACATTCCATGCGAGTAAAATATTTGTGCCACTATAGGTTGTATGTCGTGAAATTTGTTACCGAATTCTGTGCTCCATACACCCTGCCTAAGTTTAGTCATGTATTTGGTTATATTGGGCTTAAGATCTTTATAGTTTACTTTAGATTGAGAAATGGGTTGTTGAGGGCTGTTTCCCTGTCCACAACTGTGTTTCCAGGGATACCCAAATGACGGGATATCCAGCAGAAGAGGATCTATGCTGCACTGGCTACTAGACATTTATACTGAGTGAGAATATGCAGGATCGCTGGGTGCTTAACCTTGAAGCTGTCAATAATTAAAAGGCACGAAAACGAATCACTTCATATGGCGGCCTTCTCAAGATTGGAGATACGGTCTAGAGCCAGTGAAATAGCCTTAGCTTCTGCAGACAAGATGGACGAAGACCAAGGGAGTCGTAGGGAGGCCTGTTGATGCAACCAGATTGCTGCGGACGCCACCCTATCTTCAGTCTTTGATCCATCGGTGTAAATGAAGGAATGGCTCTCGTAACCATCCCTTATCTCACCAAATCTCTGCAGAAAAAGAAGCGGACACGTTTCTGACTTCTGTTGGTCACAAAATTAAAAATAAGCTTAGGTCGGGGATATAGCCAAGGTAGAGAAGATGGAAATAAAACAGTTGAAATATTTCCTAAAGAGATAACAGCACTTGTCAGATTTGGTCTAATGCGAAGACCAAAGGGAGGAATCTGATCAAACCAATCCGCAAATGCTGGATCGAAAACACAGTTGTGGTTTACCAGGGTAAGATTTTAATTTGGTAGCATATTGAAGACCACGTTTTATCCTTCGGTGACATAAGGATGGCTCGTTGGCTTCTATATACAGGCTACAGGTGAAGTTCGGAACGGTCCAAGGCTCAGACGCAGACCCTGGTGGTGTATTAGGTCAAACTTTTTGATGTAGCCGTAGACTATGCAGCCATAGTCCAGCTTGGAGCAAATCAGAGATCCGTGTAGGTTTAGAAGAACAGAAGGGTTGGCACCCCAATCGGTGCTCGACACCACTTTAATTATGTCGAGACCCTTCGTACATTTAGCTTTAAGAGCATTAATGTGGGGATAAATGACAATTTATTATCAAATATCAGCCCCAAAATCTTGGTCTTCTTAACTATATTGATGGGTTTTCCGTAGAACTATAGTTCTGGATCGGGATGCAATTTCCTTTTATTACATAAATGCATCCCGATAGTCTTGGATGTTGTAAATTTAAGCCCATTTTCTGTAGCCCATTTCTCAATCTTGTTTTAGCTTAGCTGGAGTTGTCTTCTATGTTGTTCATATTTTTATTTTATTTTTTATATGTGACAACTAAGGTCGATCGTACTCAATAAAACGTAAACATTTTGTATTCGTTGTTAAAATAATATTCGGGCTTGATAAAGATTAAATGCCATGCATCAATGTATATCGAATTAATAAGTGTTTCGTTAAATTCCCATGTAAACAATAAAATAGTGCCAGTTAAGTAGCAGACTTAAAGTGTAATATATTTTGCCCTGATTGGACATTTGAACTGTCATAGAAAACAATCTGAAGTGTATAACTACATCAATTTGCAAACACACAAGCAATTCATTGTCATCCTTTTTAAGAATTGAAAGCAAAAGGATATAAAATATTTTCCTTGTTGACATTCAGACACATTAACATTGTCATTCTAAGCCGGCTTTCTGTTTATTACATCTCACATTGAACATCCGATAACAATAGCAGT
This sequence comes from Katharina tunicata, assembly GCA_032466195.1. Classification (NCBI taxonomy): domain Eukaryota; kingdom Metazoa; phylum Mollusca; class Polyplacophora; order Chitonida; family Mopaliidae; genus Katharina; species Katharina tunicata. Next base: position 4,147 of record JAVFBZ010036710.1, read on the forward strand.
GCAACAGGGGTTTTCTGGATACGTAATACCATCTAAAGCCCCATGTCATCCATTGTGTTCAAAGCAAAGGTAACTGATAAACAGAAGAATTCCTCAAGGTTTTCATTTTGAGATTGTTTTTCTAACTAAATTTTTGTTATTATCCGGAAACAACCATGCATAAGTTAATCGGCTTAGAAACATAATAGCAAAAGTTAAGCCATCGCTGATAACGTTGATTGTTAAGAGGATACAAAAAATGGCCTAGAGCTTAAAACACCCTAAATGTTTCCATAACGAACCTATGTATCGGTTGATAATGCTTGAGGAAATATTGGATATTTATGCTTAAGGACAATCACATTTTTTTTTTTTTTTTAAATGTCAGGAGACAGCTCACTGTGCTTTCAACACTTTATGCTTACAAGTTTAAGCAGGGCTACTTTAGAAATTAACATGATTGCTTGCAATGTCGACACACAGTAAGAAAATCATACTGCTTTATTAAATGGAAACACTGTCGAAAAATCGTTATTCCCATATAGCAAATCTATGAATAACTCAATAAGCAAACTTAAACAGTTAAGTTCCTTGGATGTTTTTTTTTTTCAGATTGCTTTTATACCTATTATCTTAGTTTTAACCACAAACAACCAGACTCCCAGCAACACATGGTATAATGTTAATACATTATAGTATAAAACGTATTAGAAGGATATATTAATCAGTCAATCATCTTAAAACTAAGCAAAAATAAACAGCATGTCCAAAGTAATTTTTGTCGCGTTATTTTTGCTTAGTTTTATCCAACCACAATGACCACTCCTAAACAGCATCTACTTAATCATCTTAAGAAAGAATTCACGAGCGTTGAAACCATCACTGGTAATAACTAACGTCGATGTGAAGAGCATACACAAATTAGCCATAGGCAGTCAACTCTTCATGTTGTCATATTGTCCATAACGAACCTTTACATCCCTTGGTTATGTTAGACGACATTGATAGATAGTTTATCCCTTGTGACCAACAATCACAATTTGGATGAAGACTAGTACACTGTGTTTTCCGTACTTTATACACCCAAATTTAAACAGGAATATTTCAGAAATAAATGGGTTGCTTTCAATGTTCCTTCACAGTATTATATTTTATCACAGGTCTACCGTAATAACAAAAACACACTATAGAAACGTTTAGTTTGTCTGTATCCACTGACGGCGTTGATCAGTGGGGTTTATGGGGAGTAGCTGTTGTAGTGGATGACGTTTCCCCTTACAGCCGGAAATGGTGTTTGATTTATGAGCATGACAACTTGATGAAAATTGTTAGTGTGCAAATAGCCAATTAAATCAGTATATAGGAATCGATGTTTAATAGTTTGTTCTATATTAAAGAAGGCTTCAGTGAAATGAACACAAATTTAAATACCAGGAAATTTTACTGATCCGACTTTTGTATTAACTTTGTTTAGTTATAAAGCGGAATAGAGCAGCCCTATTATAAACATTTCTAATGTTTGAAACAGTTGGGATCCAGTGCATTGTTATTAATTACATAAGCTAAAATAAACAGTCTTCATATAAATTGTATCGTATTGTATAATGAAGATCATTTTACTCAACGTTTTGAGACTTTATTGTATCATCTTCCGGGGTACAATGATATACAGTTATGGACTTACTGACCCACATAAATTTATATAGAAAGAGGCCGATGTCTATAGGGCTCCTATGGAACTCGATATTAACCGAATTTAAATACCTTAACTGTTTTATTATATGACGATCATTAAATTACAAAACCTTTTTGGCTGATATCCGAAAAACAAATCACTGTTTTGTACATCTGAGATCGAAGCAGACAACATCTTTCGTACAGCTCAAATCAAAGAAGAAAATGGAATAGCCGCCGGTGATTGAAATTTGGTAAGGTATATAACAGCTATAGTTATACAACTCGAATCTATACTATGAGTTGATCAGAAAACGTGATATAAACATATGGTCATAAATTGATATTTAATATACTCCTGAAGATGACACAATAAAGTGACAAAATGTTTCGCTTGCTTTGTTCGGAATTACACTACTTGTGTATAATACCTTCTTTTTGGTAACGTTTTGGACTTTTCATATCTAATAAGTTGAAGTGCAGTAATCTGTTTTGGCAATCCATATGTTGGTATAATGATTGATTGATTAATTGTTATTCAACAAAAAAGAAAGACTATATACACATTATTGCTGCATTAAAGTGATTGGCGGGATTAAAGTTTAGGTCATACAATTGTTCTACGGGTGTCTAAGGTAGTAACTGTTACATTTATTAATTATTTATGTAAATGTATATATATTCGAATCCCAGTCGAGGTAAGCAAAATTTTTCTTTCTCTACATTTATACAAAAATATATATATTTGTATAAATGTAGAGAAAAAAAACTTGCATTTGATTCGAACTCCAGGTGAAGGATGCGATTTTTTCTCTACGGCGAGCACCGACACAAGGACACTGAAAAATAGTGTATTTTTATCTAGATATGACGCACACATGTGTGTGTTGTCTTGATCTGTGTGTTATTCCGATGATCTGGTACTGGCATATATATTTTTATAAATGTAGAGAAAGAAAATCTTGCTTGCCTCGACCGGGATTCGATGTGCATGACAATTTTTACAAACTAAACAGTTTAATTTATTCCAGTGTATTATTTTAGTTTTCAATAAGATAGGTTTTAGCTGTGACCTGAGATAGAACCAATGACACGAAAATTGTAAGGCAGTTTGTTCCATTCCCCAAGACAAATTTGTTTAGGGAGTGATTAGAATGGTTACGGTGATAAATGGTGTATGGAAATTTATGGATTGTCCTTTGGTACTATAAACATGGATATTTTATTATTTGGAAATTTTAGAAGCTGAAAGGGACTTGATTCAGATGATGAATTGATTTTGCGCGAACAAAAAAAAATGGAATGTGTATATTTAGGGGAATGGAAGAATGTGGAGATGTTAGGAGGGTGGTTGGGTGTGATCACGGCCTTAAGAGAGTGACATCATTCGGATAGCTCGATTTTGGATAGGGAAAAGTGGATTAAGGTGAGGTTAAATAGGTATTTCCCCAGATGATGCTGCCATAATTTGAGCCACGCAAAGATGAAAGAATATTACATAATGTATAATGTAATATTATTAATGGTGTTTTTTTTTATGTGATTGACGATATCTACGTTTCTTGATACCTAGGAGCATAACTAGTGTATGTTGGAAGTCCAATTAAATTTCGTTTAAATTTCGTTCATATATATTTCAAGAAATTTCTAGTTTTCTACATTTTTAATGATTGTACCACATAAAGAAAGGCAGGATACATGATTTAATTTTCGCTTAGAATGAGGTGGTATTACTAAGGACTTGGTTTTGTTTATATTTGGGGATAGACGATTACAGCAAACCCACGTATATAGTTTTTCCAATTCGAGAGAAATAATATTTATAAAAAAAGATATAAATGTAGAGAAATGAACTTTTGCTTGCCTCCTCTGGGATTTTAATAAATATATGTATGCATATTTACTTGGTATACAGTTATGATATTGTATAGAATGTTGTTTCATCATGATGAGAGTGAATGACGAAGTTAATAGCGAGAGCAGTTCAACACACTGACAGACACTTTTACATGTGAATTTCGATGTTGTTATCCCAATCAGACTATATCCCTTTTGGCCGATGGCTATTCCACCAGTGGCTCCTCAATTATGGTTAGCATAAGCTCATTTACAAGCTGCAGCAGGTCGATTGACACTCAATTTTTCTGTTATACTGTGTTGCATATGCTTTCCACTTACTATCTGCTAGCTTTCACCAATTTGACTGACATGTGTTACTTGATCACCTACTGAAACTATGCATGATCGTCAGAAACATTTGCATAATTGTGGCATAGGCGGTTGGCTTTCAGGCTTCCTAGAAACATTACCATTTTCAAGTTCGGCCAGAGACAACAACAGCATGAGAGACTTTCATCAGGACAAGGCTGTGTTTCAGGATGACTAAAATACAACCTGTCGTCAAAACATATTTAAAAACTGGATATTTTTATAAGACAGATAAAATGTTCCTGGTAACATCCAGAAGGGTGCATTTGTCTTGTTGGTAGACCGTTCTGACAACAGCCAAATCTCTCATAAAACAATGAAGAGACTTGGGTCTCAGTTGTTGAACTTGAACGTTGACGCTACAGTTGTTTTATTCAACATTTGGGTGCAATTATACGTGTCACACACACTGTGAAATATAGATTTTCAATTGCTACACTAACAGAGTGTCGTGTTTCTTCCGATGGATACAAGACATCTAACAAGATAAATCTTCATTTAACGAAAAGTTGTTTTGGGGCATGAAGCAGGAACCTCCACCTAACCTGTACAATGTTTGTGCTTTGTAATCACATCTTATTCGTTGTTTAAATAACCGATTTATTTAAGATTAAATGACAACTTAATTGTGTCTAAATGTCCGTGTGAACAATAAAACACATAACAAAAACATGACGACTAAGATGGATTTACGACTTCTGGGTACAAAAACATGACGACTGAGATGGATTTACCACTTCTGGGTATTGACGACTGGGATGGATTTACAACTTCTGGTATATTGATAAACACAAAGTTGTAAATCCATCTCAGTCGTCATGTTTTTGTTATGTACCCAGCTTCTAAATGCCACTTAAACAAGAATAAAACACATGCACGTTAAATAGCAAGTTTAAAGCATGATATTGTTTCCCTGGCTGAACTTTTTATCTGTCCCAGAGGAATATTAAGAGTGTGCATAACCTCAATACACAATTAATTCATTGTCATCTCTGTTAGAATAAAAAGCAAAAGAATATAAAATATTTTTGTTGTACGATGGCCGATCGACTTCAGACCAAATAGCATTATCATTAGTTTTGAGCTGGCTTTCTGCTTATTTCATCTCACATTAATTACTACGGTTGATGTGAACAGCATACACAAATTAGCCATGGGCATTAAACACCCTTCCTCTTGTCATTTGTTCATAACTAACATACATGTATGTATCGGTTGATCAGGCTTTATATAAATTATATTTCCGGGTGCTTATATATAAATAGAAACCCTCTCTAGAAATCGTTCTTCCCATATATCAAATATATAAATGCATCAATTATCAATTAATAAAATAATGCAATTCCTGGGATGTTTTTCTTTTTTTCATATTGCTTCAAACCCATTGTCTTTGTATTATCCGGAAACAACCTGACCCCCAGCAACACAGGACATAATAATAATCCTTTCTTAGAATAATGCAAATTTAGAATGATTTACATGTAAATAAAGCTTAATCATCTTATTTGCCGAAAAAAGATCGTTAAAACCATCACTGATAATAATCAACGTTGATGTGAAGAGCATACAAAAATAAGCCATGGACATTAAACGCTTCATGTTGTCAAACTGCCCAAAACGAACCTTAACATCGGCTGTTTTATTAGACATTATCAATATTTTATTCCTTGGGACCAACGATCAATATTTGACTGACTTTAAGAATGCAAACGCGTTATGTTGTCCGCACTTTAAACACCCATGTGTGAGCAGGGATACTCCAGAAATAAACAGGATTGATTGCATAAATAAATCGTATTACAGGTCAGTTTAAATAAACAGAAACACACTACAGGGATGTTTTAGTGTGTGTGTATCCAACGACAGCATCGATCAAAACAAAAATATCATAAAATACGATCACGTTCACTCTCCATTACAGCAAATCTAGAAATGTCTTATAATTGTATTTTACAATTTTGGCATTTATGGAGCTATTCGTGATTTCTATATTATCATTTTACACAAATAACGTCACAAACTCAGAAAAGAATCGCTTAATTCAGATTCTTTTTAAAACAGTATTAGTGAATGGTTCTAGCCAGCATCACAAAATAATTATACCCCTTACGTCGAGGTACAGTTACACAGTGTGTCTAATCTGATTCTAATAAAATGTCCACAACATGGCGGTATGATACGAATGGAATAGCTCTCAAACTAACTCGTGACAAGTGTAATATAATAGGGCTACCTTGTGTTTTGCCTTATGACAGTTTTTGGAATGCAGTATTTACATTCTTTGATAATTTAAATAATTCGGTTTATTTGATTCTGCCCCAAATCTATTTGCGGCTTGGCATGAATCCAAAAGAAGCTTACTTTAATTGGGATTCTCCCATAGCGAATGTGCTACTTGGCTTAAGTTCATCTCTTATTATTTTACCGCACAAAGGCAGCCTTTAACACAATGCATCAGTCGTGTTGATATATTTAGTTTGATCACCGACTCCGTGACAATTCCCCTTTAACTGATCAACTAATAGAAATGCAGATTATGGTTAGCTTTACAAAAAGAGAAGTAGCCATTGTCAAGCGTTCAATTGAAAACATTAGTTATCGAGTGGGGAGTGGCATCTTTACCGCAGATATGCTTAACAAAATTGTGAATCTCCGCCAATACATATAGTTCGTGTTAAATTTAAATTAGAGCGTGTTTGAATATTTATATCTTTCTGAAGTAACAAAACAAACTCCAGATGATATAAGACCAAACGCCAGATGATATAAGACCAAACGCCAGATGATAGAAGACAAAACACCACA
>JAVFBZ010036721.1:0-10812 GCA_032466195.1 Katharina tunicata
TCTTTACACAAACATCAGTAAATATAAAGGGGTCTGCCCACTCTTTATGACCGAATGACTGACTGACTGACTGACTGTAGAGCTACCCGTTTCGTCTTCTAGACACGAAGCTGACTTAACAATTCCTGGAAATCAGCAGGTCTGTGATAAATTCAAATACACAAAGCTCCACAATGCTTTGCAATATTTGAAGCAACAACAACATGTGTTAAGTTCAGATGACACTGGGCTTCTGAGTTATGTTTATTAACTTGTGGATCCCTTACGTGTTCTTCCAAGATCATCCCGAGTCTACCCGTTCATGCTGACTACTACATGAAGTCTTTGGATCATAACAATCCTGCTGATAAGTTGTGTCTACGATCAATTTATTAAGACAAAGGTAATGTTCAAACAAGTTTCGCATGTTTTAAATTTTCAAGTACTCTCGAATAATACCTTGCACAAGAGATTGGTTGATCAGCGATCGTTAAAGGTACAATCACGTGATCATGTGGGAGTGTAAGGTGTCATTACTATAAAGGGACACGAGGCACTGTTCATTCAAACTTTTGAGCTTGAGCTTCAATTGTCTCCTCGTGTAGGTAGGGCCTACATTTCTGGGGCCGGTTGCTCAGAAAGTTAAACCTGTGTTATCTTTTGAGCAACTCGGCCCTGAAAGCTGATAGTCTTACTTGAATGCCATGGTTATGTTGTGTAGCGCAAAGCGTACTTCTATGATTCTTGAGTAGACCTACTCCATTTCTTACGTGCACTTGTCGGTGTAAGGCAGAACGATGGATATATTTATTGCCTGTCATCTTACCAAATTACTGAGTAAAAGTTCAAACCATTCATCATTGCTAGACTTTATATATACCTGTCTCTGATTGATGTGTACGTTTCGCTGTGGTAATTCTCATAGGCGTGTTCAAACGGTACAGTGGCAACAGGTCAGGAGTGTTATCCATTCTCAGTGCCAGTAGCAGCCAACTTCATCTTATGCAGTTTACACACTTCACTAATGGTATTACCACGGTTTGTAACTATCCCTTGTCGCCACGGGCTTATATTAGATACTTTCAATGTTGAGCTTTACCAGCTGTCCAGAACGGCCTATGTTGAAGTACGTGATCAAGTAGGCATCTGAATATAATGTAAATAAATAACGCCAAACTTGCGTATAATAGTTGTATGCTTTGTGGATCTATTCCATATATTTCACGACATTGTCACTATGCTCTTTGATGAAATAAAACTAGCTATGTCCTTGGTTGATCAGAATTCAACAAATATATTTGCCTTATAGGGAAGGCACTAAGTGATCTTGTAGCCTTATAATGATAACTATTAATACACAAAAACAAATGGGCAGAACACAGTTTAAGTTCAGGGCTTAAACAAATGTACTCCCTACCTCAAAAACACTGACTGAAGAATGGTCATTTTTAAAAGGGTGTTGCCGCACGTTTAAACTGGCTTTTAGTTCAATTTGGGCGCTTTTCCACTTACGGTCAGAAGTGAAATAAAGTCGAGTATTGTGTAGAAGTGAAGCGCTCGCGCTCAGTGGGATGTTTCATTGACCCCTTTCCACCACACAGTTTTGAGGCATCTTCCAGACCGACGCCACAACGTAGCTGAAATACCTCTGAAACACTATAATCTTACAAAGCGAACGTAGCTTATGTTAGGCATAATTATCATGACGACTCAATACCTTAATTGATGGGCGACATGGTTATTAGGGAAAAGAACTAAGTGTAAAACCCACTCAATAACAAGTTATTCAAGATATCGGATTGGTTATTGGAGGTTTCTTATCGGTTTTCCATCACACACAGGAAATGTTCGACTTTAAAATCCGATTAAACGAGGCAATAATTAATACTCTGAGGATATATCAGATGTTCCAATAAGTAACAGACTATGTATATTAGATGTGAGTTTCAGCACTGAATCTTATACAAGATCATCCTAATTGATTCTGTCTGACATTTCTGTGTGGACGTTGTACTAAAAACGTCTTCAACAGTGCTAGATAGCAACCTTTGGGCTATAAGTAAGGATACACATTTCATTGACGAAAGGCGTATTAAAAAGTCAGTGAAAGGCATGGGGAATGGGAGCAGTCGGTGCTAACACAAGTTATAGCGCCGCCAATGTGAATATATAGTTGAGGCACACAGCTCTTCAACAAAACTGGCTGTGTTTCTTCCTAGCTATCCCTGACATTTTCTATCACATGTAACCTACGGGTAAATACAGCCAGACTCCGATAATTCGTAGTAGTTTGTGTAAACGATTTTTGGTGCCGACAACATCTTTGTGTCCATTGAAGTAGGGTGTGGTATATTGATGAAAGTCAGATATGCATTTCCCAGAAAAAATATATATAATATATAGTAAGCAAAAAAAAAACATGGTCTCTATAAAGTCTCTAACAAACAAAAATAGTATTTTTTTTTTTTTTAATATTTGTCATGTCATGATTAATTACGTGTTTCTTGCAGATAAAAATAACCAAAATTTCTCAAAATTTAACCGTAGCAAAACAAAACCTGTGTGAATTTACGAGAAAATATCTGATCCACACGATTTTAATATACATTTACTTCAGTGACATGGTCACTACAACAAATGTAGCATGAACAGTCCACCATACATTTTACTAACATTAGTTCAATTTAACTGACTTTCAGTGGAAGACGAGTTATCCTACAAAAATGTAATAGCAGGTTTAGTAACAACTTAGTATGGTCTATAATTTGACTATGACTTTGTTGTTTTTGTTTTCTTCCTTTTAAGTATATGCTTTTCAAAAATTCCTAATTTTACATTCATATGATAAACATTCTTTTTTTTTCAAATCTTTTTTGGTTTTTCCTTTTCATATGGACTAAAAAAATCTTTAAATAAGCCACGAATCCGTTCTTTTGTCGCTGTTTGAAATATTGAGGACAAGGGCATCAATTGCTATCAGCTGTCAAGGCTAAAAAGAACGAGGGTATCAATGCTTAATTGTTAATATGGATTTCAGTAATACCGGTGTAAAGTGTTTTTATGTGTAATATCAACTGGCATAAATTAATTTTATAGATTTTTATACATTGCTCTTGTCCTCCACGATTTTCTCGGACCTTTTACTTTTACTTAGCCGTTGTCACGATAACAAAGAAAAAAAACGTTTGTTTAAAGTTCATACGCTGACCTTATCCTTTTTCGTCAGGCCGGGTTTATCTATCTATACCAGTTTCTAAACTTATGAATATTTATATATCATTTTACAAAGAAGATAGTCAAACGGAGCACAGTGTAAGTTAAAGTATAGAAAGTCTGTATCTCCATCATGTTGTTGTGCTTTGACAAGAAAGGCTCTGAGAAACAAATAAGTGCACTTCTTATTGATTTTGTAAAAAGACAACAGTGAAAAAAAGAGGGAAAAAGCCACGACACGAATTACACATGGCTTCATGAGAGCACAGTGGGTGGTTGGGTGGGGGGCTTTTTTTGCCCTGGTGCTCTCTGATCTCTGTCCTCTGTGTTGCCACCGTCGTTTATGGATTGAATTTTTCTGCTATTGGGCTGGCACGCTGCCATATGAGTGGAATAACCTAAATAATAGCGTCAAACCACAAACCAACAAACAAACATTAAAGCGCAAATTTGAACGTTAATTTATCACTAACTCATTCATGTTCAGATTCACATGATGTAGGCCTACTATGCCACGCATGTTCATCGCTAATGTTTACATTCTTTTATTTATTTTATTTTCAGCCTAATTTCGTTTCCGGGTTGGATAATAGATTGGGAGCCATACCACAGGACGGAGTTCTCGATGGGAATTCATTTGTCTTTGGATTACGTCAGTCGTATCATAACCCTTTTCTTCGTGATAGAGAATAGATTGGCATAATGTAGAACGGAAGTAAGCATATGGAAAGTTTACAATATATTTAGTTGGAAAAAAAATACCAAACTATCATAATTAGGATTTAAGCACCTGCCTTAATAGACTCACCGGATAGATTGACACATCACATGATTTTACAGTCTGCAAATTTGACAACCCAGTTAATAAGAGTATATATCGCGACTTTATTTTACCCTGCTTAAATAACAGTTCTCTGTGATCGTGTCTAGTGGGCTAATAAGTGGAATTCGTTGAGGTTTGGTGTACAACGGTAATCTTTGTGGGCAAATAACTGTTTTTCAAGATTCTTATATAAATCTGTCCACCTAATCAATTTAAAAAAAGATTGAATTTAGGGATAGGCTTGCTGAACAATTTTGTTAAAAGATACAGTATTTCAAATGTTATGTTTATCTAAATTGTCTATATTTATTATTCCAGGAAGTACCCTGGTATCACAAGATAATCTAAGCTCATACTGATAGGCTCCCCGTCGAGTGACTCTATAAAATGGGCCCCCAGCAGTATAAACATGGGATCTACTCGTTTATGTTTTTCCTGCCTCTTTGGATTGATAGCAGAGTTGTGGATTTTACCTTTGACGTCAGCGTGTGATAAGAAACAGGGGATTTAAGGAATCATTCTACACCCTTTCTTAAAATATACAAACAACTAGCCTATTGAAAACAGACGTATAACGAACAGCTGCACCCATCCCTTGTTTTCCTTCTAGTCTTTCCGAGCATCTATATTTGTGTCTGTTGTTTATCTCTGAAAAGAAGGCCTTGTGAGTGATGTGTTCATCGAGTGTAGCTTATCATCAACTAGAACTCTTCCGTAGGTGGCCAAGATATATTCAGGTTGTATAGGAATGAACCACCATCTTCAGACCGAAAATACCACTTCCGTCTATAGATTGAGGCCTTCCTGTAGAAATAAACACCAGAATACAATACAGATATAGCTGATAACTCATCCATCATTGAACTGGTGACACTAAGAGACTCCTTTTGATGTTTTCCCAGTGACTGTTGAAGGAAAGCCAACAACTTATTATCATATTTCGCGTTGGAACAGTTACTGTATGTGTACAGTATATTATGAAACGGAACAAAAACTGTGTTGAAATAACCCGGTATGAAAAGGGTAAAAACATGCTCAAGTCAGACCTTGTGACCCACTGGAAGCCTTTTTATAGATGTTTCATAATATTTCGTTGTTTGAGACGTGTTTAAACAATGTGTTAAGGTATGCACAATCCTAACATTGCCACGTAAAGAGCAAACAAACACTGTTTTGTCCACGTTATATATTGTGTAAGCTGCGCTCATTTTAAACCCTACCAAACAAAACAGAATGAACATGGCGAGTGGCACAAAGTTTATCAGGGAAATAAACGATCAGTTTTTGATTTGCAAAATTTGTCACGAGACGTACAGAGACCCCAAGACGTTGACCTGTCTACACACTTTCTGCACCGACTGTATACAACATCACGTCGATTCAGAACGCGAACGTGCAAGTCGATTTTCTATCTATAATCGATACGTAAACTGTCCATTGTGTCGGAAAAAGACAGAAATTCCAAACGGAGGAGTTCGCCGTTTACCAGATAATTTCTTAGTGTCGAATTTAACAGACGTCGTCAATAGAAGACGTTCTGTTAAGAAACCATCATGTGAAATTTGTCAGACAATGCGATCTCGAACAAACCAAGCCTGTTCTAAATGTCTTGAATGTTCTAAGTTATTGTGTAAAACCTGTGTTGAGTTGCATCGTAAAACAAAAGTTACAGAAGAGCATAGCTTGTTCGACATAGAAGATGAAAAAGACGCTGAGTGCAAAGTTCATCCGGATGAAGTTGTACGCTTCTATTGTGAACCGTGTGAAACTTGTGTTTGTATATTGTGTACTTTTCAGGAGCATAGTGACCACGAAGTGTGTTCCTTTAGTGAGGGCTTCTCTAAGAATAAAGATGCTCTCGACAGTTTACTCCACAGGTGCAGGGACAGGGCAACAGATGTACAGAGCCTTCTCAATACCATCAACAAGTGTGAAACTATGAAAAAGGAAACACAGGAAAACATCAGAGATCTAGCGATAAGCTACACAGCGCAAGTCAGAAGCATGGAGAAAAAGCTGTTGAAAAAGGTGGAAAGTACATTCAGCGGTTCAGAGTTAATGGCTTTCACACAAACTAAAGATTGGTTACAGGAATGCTTAGACAGCATTCAGAGCACTTGTAATTTAACGGACATAATTCTTAAGGACCGAAATCTGGAGATGTTACTGTTGAAAAAGGAGATTCACGGTAAACTAACAACGCTAATGGAGCCTACGCTCCCCACAGTCCCTGAAGATCTCTCAAAGGAAATTAAATTTATTCCTGGTTCAGTAAAACTAGGTTATCTGACTGTGATAAAAGACTCGAGTGATAGTGATAGTTTACCCTCTGATGCTAAATGTGTTCATACTCAAACTGAAACGGTATGTGTGGGTGATTCGTCAACGAGCATGGATGTAGACGTGACTCTGCCACTTGTTGAGCGGTCTAAGGAACAGCAGACAGACTCACCACCACTTACACCGACATCTAATAAGGAAGTGTGTACAATTCCCATTCAGACAAAAGATAAAGGTATACATGCACCCATTGTCGACGTGAAAAGTAGAGGAGTAGTGACAGATAAAAAAGTCGTACACACTGTGAAGTCGCAAACCGACAAACTAGCTACATACGATATGGGAAATATGACGACATTGTCAAACCAAGACGCCTGCGTGAATACTCCAATATTTGAAACTTTTGAAAAATGCTCCCAAGCGTATCCTGATGTAAAAAGTCGTGGAACATTAGCAAATTTACCGGATGAATGCCTTAAAAGTGGTACGGTTTCAAATCAATCTCGCACCGATCGCTGTAATATAGCCTCGCCAAATACCCCGACTAGGTCCCCCGATTGTAATACTACTACTTACGGAAAAATAACTGAAATGACCAAAGGAACTGATAGTTTGTTCAATGTAACAGAGCCCAGACAGGAGCGTGGAGCTCAAACTGTGGTGACTGAAAATAACCCATTGCATAAACCAACAAAATCAGCCGGTGTTATGACAGACACCTACAAACTTATTGATGACAGTAAGACATCGTCTGTTAGAGCTTCTCGCCATTTCGAAGATGATCTCTGTATAGAATGTAAAAAAAATAAAAAGACTTTTGGAGCGAGAAAAATACAACACGGCGAACCTGAAAACAAATCAACAGATTTTCAAGGGTCTAAACAAAATGCGGAGTCAGTGAACTGTAAACAGACCCGAGATTTCGGCACAAATCCAATTAATTCGACAAACGTGTGTGATACCACTGTAACTAAAATTGATACTTCCGTTGAAAAGGGAACAAAAACGGTTGTCACGCTAAATGACGCCTTCACAACTTGTGATTTGTTAGTTTTGTCTACTGATCATAAATGTACATCTACTCCTTTCATCGAAGCATCTGAAAATGAAACTCAAACGGACATAAAGCACACCAAGGAAAAAGCCACATGGAAGTTCGTTAGGCAAACTACTCAAGCTACGGCTACGGAGAATAAAGCATCTTCTCATTTACTTAGTAAGGAAACGAACACAGAGGCTGTTAAGACCGTAAATAAGGGCTCCAATGTCAAAGTTGCAACAACAAACGTAACCACTGAAACGCTTCCCCAAAATCCAGGTAAAGACAACTTCGTTGATTCTGAAACGTCTACATACACTTTGGATCTAACGGACGAGAAAACTGAAAGCCCAGCTAATAAAGTTAATACCGTGCCTAAACTTCTGCCTATTAGGTGCTTTATAGACGAACCTCCGACTCCACTGATCGACAATTATACAGCAATGTCGCCTGTTACAACTCAAGAGAGAGAAACGTCTACAGCCCAGATACCATTATCAGACAGATGGACCTGTACAGACGTTACTCAACTTGCAAATGCGAGCACATCAACAAACAAACTTATTACCAAAGACAAAGGAGTAGTAACTCCACGTACAATGACACTTGACCAGTTTACAAATACACACATTATAGAGAGTAGGGAGTGCGAGATCGAAGCTGTTGTAACCACGGCGGACAATGAAACGCTTACTGACAAAACAGTTTACAGCGACGCGCAGACATCCAGTGAGACGATCTTTACTGACAGTACAACTTGGATAGACTTTCAATCACAACAAGAAGTGAACACAATGACTGACAAGGCAGATCTTAAAGACCGGGACATAATGGTTAGGCCATTCATGATTAACAAGAGAACCAGCACGTCACCTGGGGTAGACAGAAGTGGAAAATCCAGGGATGGGGGATGCCAGGTTGAGTTTAACCCCGTTTTAACCAGAAGTCTTCCAGAGTCCTTGTTGTCGTTTTTTCCTGGGCCGCCAACTGAGCCATACAAAGAAATTAGCATCCCTGTGCCAACAATGGAAAGAGGTACCATGTATTCACCTACCCTAACATGTGACCAGAGTACGATGGCCTTGTCGATTCTACCCACTGATGAATCGCTGTCCGTTTATACCCAAACTCCAGAGCGCAATCAAAGTGACGCAGGATCTAAACCATTTGACGCATGGTCGTATGGTTATGAAGAAGAGCTATCATATGAAGAGAAAGCCACTTCGACTGAGTCGTTGGTGTACATGGGTCTTTTAAGTCAGTTAGACAATATTGACGAATTATTCTTCGTGCCTAATGTCACTCTTGAAACTGTTTCTTCGGCAACATCATTGTCAGATATGTCAATGGAGACAGACCATATAGAAATGCTTGACCAAGAAATGTGCACTGATCAAATTAATTTGTACGACTGTGGCACCCAAACCTATTTAACCCTAGCGCCTGATGATGAATTTCTTCCTAACTCAGAAAACTCAACACCGACTGAATCATTTCATACCTCCAATGTAATCGATGCTAGCACAAACACTCTCTCTGTACGCATGGTGTGTAGAGAAACATGTACACCTCCACGACACCATTTATCCAAATCCACCATGACGCATTATGTGCCAAAAACGGACAAATGTACGAACACCGGTCGTAGAGCAAGCCGGTATGACCTATCTCCTATTTCAACATCAGAGATAGGTGTAAGCACTGACAGCCTTGTTCAGGCAGATAAAGACACCATGACACCTCAAAACAGCTTAAAAGACATTAGCGTTTCAACTGATTCTGTGTTTGTAGATGGTAAAATGGCGGAATGTATAGTCAAGCTGAAAAATGTATCTGATCGACTTCACAGTCCTACGCAGAAATCCCCAAATAACAATTTTTTCTCTACAAGAAATCAACTAGCCAGGAAAAAAATACCCGGTCTAGAAGACATGCTCATTAAACCTCCAGAAAATCTTCGTATATTAAATCCAGAAGAAAGTACCTCTTCACCAAGTCGCTCTTTAAGTGAAGATGAAAGAAAACGAAACTTTCAAGAATTGTTGTTACAAACACAATTAACACTTCAGAAACCTAGACAGGAAAGTCCACGCAAGCAACAGCCCATAACGACTTTAAAAACAAAATCTGGAGACAGATTAGCCGCGATTGAGGAAGAAAACTACAAAAGCAGGAGCTTACCACGACAGTTTCCTGAGCGTGAACAGCTTACCGGGGTGCGTATGGGCCGACAAGCTATGATTCCTAATCGTTTGCCCTTGCTTCGTTATAACTCAGCCCCAGGAAGGATTGCTACAGTACCAACACAAAAACTAAACATATTGCCCAGATCTCCGACTCGTTTGTCTCCTGTCTCACCTACAAAGATACCGCCCGCAGCGAACCTACAAGAACAAATGCCTTCGCAAATGCAACCGTTACTAGTCGCTGATAGACGTAGCTCTAGTCAGCTACCCTCCTTACCTGTTATTTCCGAAACAAGGACACCTTCGTCTTGTTCCAGCTGTTCAGCAGTCTCCTGCTCTTCGGTCGAGACATCATCATCAGGAACTGTGTCATCCGACGTGATACCTCAAAAACTGGTAAAGAAACCTCTAGTGACGTCATATTCGTCATCCTCTACATCCTCAGTTCAGTCGACGATGGATCCTCAAAAAAGTCAAAAGAAATCTGCCATGAGTTTTATGCAAAGGCTTCTTCCGCGAAAAAAGAAAACTTCAGACCAGCCGTCTCCGATACCAGAAAGGCCCCGACCAAGATTTACTCCCAAAAGTCCTCCCAAGAAACAACCAGAATCTCCAAAAGCACCCATGTCACCCAAGAAAAGTCGGCCTTTCGTATATATGAGACAACGTATATTCTCCATACAACATGACGGAGAATCTTCAAAGCCACCAAAAGAAAAACAGAAGAAAGGAAAGTCAAAAACTAAATCTGACGTAAACACCGCAACGGGAGGAAGCGATGCAAAAAAGGGAGGTAAATCTGGTGACCATTCGCCACCATCTCAGGATGACCAAAAACAACTTTTCTCGATATGTTAATCAGTGTTAATAAATGCAGGCGGAAATTATTAAACCACCTTGTGAAAACATTGCATTTGGGCGTAGCTGATGCGATTACAAGAGATTTAGTGACCTTAAATGATATATATTAAAGAGAAAGATAGATAATCTGTATTTGTGCGTTCTTTATGTTAACACTGTGTAAGATCACTTATAAAACAAAAGTTGCTCGGAACATTGCAGTCATCCCGCCTGGCTTTCGATATTTAAGCCTATGTATTTATCTGTATTTAATTCTTATATGCGATCACAGGAATTTGTATCAATTAGAGTAACTAACAGCTGATTAACCATTGATTACAACGTCCGTTGTAGTCCTTTAACTACAATAAAGGGAAGGAAGGAAACATATTTCCCAAGAAGCAGCCGATAATCCAGAAATAAAGCCTTTGTTTGGACTTTGGTTGGACGAT
>JAVFBZ010036732.1:0-10811 GCA_032466195.1 Katharina tunicata
TTGTGAAAAATGTTGGTATATACAGGCAATATCCAATGTAAAGTACTGGCGCGCATAAATCTTTTATTTGATTTGAAAGCGCCATCCAAATCAATTCAAATTTAAAAATTCAAATTCATACAAATAACCATACATACATCTAGAGAAACGCACGTGACGGTCCTTGATGTCAGCCTACGTGAAAATGGATTAAGACGGTTAGGATGAATGAAGAAAATAAATGGATAATAGAGAAAGAGCAAAAATGTATTAACAGATCCTATTTTCCCTGCGACATGATCCCCCGCTTAGCGAAATGTCGTCCCGATATTTTAATAAGAGACACCCAGTCGTTCCTTAACCACGCCGGTTTCTGACGCGATCACAGAGGACGCGATTTCTGAACCGTATCAGATCGGGCGTTCGTGTTGGATACAGTTCTGGGAACAAACGGGCTTGCGTTAATGTTTACCGAACGTTCGACGTCCGCATCGCAATGGTCAGATTCTGAGTATTCCGACGAGTCATCCGTTTGCGGATGTTTTGATGTATCTGGACTACGGAAGCGCACAGAAGGGATAAGAGTTAAGGCCTCTGGGGAAGGAAAAGAAGAAAAAGGAAGCAGCATGTTTCTGTGTAATGTTCGAACTTTACCGTTATTTCCCGTTTCACCTTGTAGACAGGAACACCCAGATTCGGCTGAGACTCCACACCATATGGGTGTGGTTTCCATCTATCCGCTAGTTTATTTTTTCCTTGAAAGCCTACATTTTTAACTAACACCCTGTCTCCTTGGTGTAAAGAAGACTGTCGGACAATTAGATTGTATCTAGTTTTGTATCTGATGTTTTTAGAGACTCTTGTGACGTAATACGATAGGCTCAATCTAACCTTTTCCTTAGGTCAGATGCATAGACTGTTTTTGTTTCCTTTGTTGTAATATTATTTGGGTCTGTACCTAGATATGCATCCAGAGACAGGCGAGGGTGGCGACCAAACATAAGGAAGAAAGGGGAGTACCCCGTGGAGTCATGCTGAGTAGCATTGTAGGCATGTACCATGGATGAAACATAAGTTTTCCAATCTACCTTTTGTTGTTCAGTTAAAGTACATAGCATGTTTAACAAGGTTTGGTTGAACCGTTCGCACATGCCATTCCCTTCTGGGTGATATGGCGTAGTGAGAGACTTATCTACTCCAGCCATCTTACATAATTCGTGAATAAGTATCGACTAAGAAGTACGACCTTGATCACTGTGCAATCGACCAGGAAACCCATAATGAATAAAGAATTTGTCGTAAAGCACACGTGCTGTGGTTTTTGCAGTTTGGTTTTTCACGTAGGGATCGCTTGGGCATTTTGCGTAAAATGGTCAGTAATTACCAATTACGGAGAGTGTGTGGTGATGTTCACGAGGAAAGCAGATTTATTCATGGTTTTCGTTTTACGACATATACAGCGGCGACAGAACTTGATCTTCCGAGTGACATCTCGGAGAAGTCATTAGCCAGAAAGACCTTGAACGCACGAGTCCTAACGTCCACGATATACCCTGGTGGCCCATGGCGTCGTGCAACTCCTGTAAAACATAGCCACGTAGTTTAATTGGCAATATTAGTTTTTTTTATATCAATTTTCAATTATTGTACTATAAAGAACATTATCTCTGAGAGTTGTCCCAGTTTCCCAAAAGGGTACGTACATCTTGTTCTTCTAATCGTAATTGATGGCGTACAGGGCGTGTACCAGTGTTAACAAATTGGATTACTCTTATGATGGGATCTTCTTGTTGTAGTCCACACCATTCCACTAAGTCTTTAAGAAGCGGCGGACATATTTGAGAAGCTACTATACATCGAGAGAAACTTACCTCCGAGGCAGTATCTGAATGGAGAGCAAGAATCTCTAGACAGGGGGTAGCACTTTCCACACAGCCATCACAAACAGCTTTGACCACACATGGTTCCATTGTCTTAGCAGTCGCGCTAAAATTTGGATGACGTGATAATGCATCAGCATCTTTATGAGAGCTTCCAGCTTTATGGATTAAACTAAAATTAAAGGTGGACAACTCAGCAAGCCATCGGTGACCTGTGGCGTCAAGTTTGACAGATGATAACACATAAGTGAGAGGGTTGTTGTCAGTTTTTACTGTAAATTGGCCGCCATAAAGGTCTTTAAATTTATCGCACACGGCCCACTTTAATGCCAGAAACTCACGTTTGTATGCAGGTAGTTTTTTTCTGCATTTTTTAGTCCGCGGCTGGCGTAGGATATAACGCGATCGAGACCGTCTTGTTCCTGATACAGAACAGCACCCAACCCCTCTGGACTAGCGTCTATATGCAGGGTGAAAGGTTTTGCATAGTCAGCAAAGGCAAGTATCGGAGGAGAAGTAAGGCAACCGATGATGTGGTCAAAAGCTTCTTGATGCACGGGAGTCCATTGAAGTTTCACCTGCTTACGGGCTGGCTTTGGCTTTCCTGTAAGTAAATCATTGAGGTTTAATAAATCTGGCATATTGGTGTACAAACCTACGATAATATCCGGCAAACCCGAGGAATTGTCGTAGTTCTTTGACAGTTTTTGGGATTGGCCACGATTTCAAAGCTTTAATCTTGTAAGGATCTGCCTCAATGCCAGATTCAGAAACAATATGGCCAAGATATTTTATTTTTGTACAAAAGAATTCACATTTTGACAATCAGTTTCAAACCGTTTTGCTTAAGGCGGGAAAACACATGTTCAAGACGTGCCAAGTGATCTTCGAACGTTTTTGAAAAAACAACAATATCGTCTATGTATACAATACATTCCTTAAGATTGATATCTCGTAAACACTTTTCCATCAAGCGCTGGAACGTAGCTGGGGCATTTGTTAAGCCAAATGGCATCCGATTACATTCGTAAAAGCCAAGTTGACCGACAGAGAATGCCGTTTTGTGCCGATCTTGTTCTCTTACTTCTACCTGCCAATAGCCAGATTTCGAGAAATACTTGGCCCCGGCAAGGCAGTCTAACGTCTCCTCAATTCGAGGGATGGCATAAGCATCTCGAATGGTGCGAGAATTTAACTTTCTGAAGTCAATACAGAACCTTAGGGAATTGTCTTACTTGCGTACCAACATTACCTCTGAAGAAAAAAGGACTATTCGATTCACTGATTGCCCCAATATCGAGCATTTCTTGGAGGTGTTGACTTACCTCATTCATTAAAGCTGGCGGGATTCTTCTGGGAGGTTCCTTAAAAAGGTGTTTCATCCGTTAAGTTGATTCCGTGTTCGATCGTGGTGGTCCGACCTAAATCTAGCGAATCTTTGGAAACAACAGAGGACCAACGAAGTAATAAATCTGTAACTCCAAGGGTTTGCTCAAAGGCTAGTTTATTACTAGAGTCAATAACAGCATCATTTAAATCTGACCAATTAGATAAAGGGTTGGTCTTGCTTTTTTCACCTTGTGGTAAAACAGACAGTTTGTAACTCGCATATTAGAGACTTTGGATGGAGAGTTACAGGTTGAGCTGAAATATTGCACAATCGAACATATACCTTAGCTTTAAGTCCCTCTTGAACATGATTGACTAACTGTGGGTGGACGACAAGATTGCTGTTAATACCAACATTAGCCTTTTCTGCTACCACTGGTGAGTTAACAGGGATAGAATTTTTAACAACGCCTTGGATGTTAACAATCTCATCTGGCTGGATTTCTATTGACTCAGACAAGAGACACTGAACCGTTCCAACGAGTCCGTTGTTTTCAACCATAGAAGTTGCCACATGCCAGAGTTTGGATGCGGATTTCTCCACTGAACCTACAAAAAGTCTAAGAACATTAGTACCAACAATGATAGGAACAGCTGCATTGTAATCAGTGTCTTTTATAACCAGGGCAGGTGCGACAACAGTTCTATTCGAACCCAGTACCTGTAAGTCAGCATCAATGTAATCATAATAGGGCAAACTGTCACCCCCAGCGCTAAATATTTCTAAATTGAAATCCTTCAAAGACAAAAGGGGAAGATTTCTGAATTTGTGGTGGTAAAACTGTTGAGATACGGTAGTGACATTAGACCCTGTATCAAGAAGACAATAAACACCATTACAATAAACACCATTTATCAGAATACTACTCTCGGTTGACTTACCAAAGAAGTCAGATTTTATCGGGCGTTCTTTCTGTCGACTCCTATTCTGCCCGATGGAAGGAGTCGTTTCTCGTTTAAACATCCCGATTGGTGGTTTGACCAGGACAATTGTGCCGGTGTGGGACCTTGACGTTCATTGGAAGAAATATTACTTAACCTGTTTTCTAGGGCATCTAACCTCTTGAGGACAAGGGATAGATCAGTTTGAGGGCAAGGGGGATTATATTCAGGTTGCCTCGACTCTAGGTTAGACAGGCGCTGTAAAACGTCCGTTAGTTGAGATGATAGTCTCATCAACAAGATTTTGTTGGTATAATCGCCCATGGGGCTGGAGTTTTCAATTGATCGTCCTCCACGATTTCCCGTTATACGGCACGTATCTCGCGTAATAACTCATTGGGGCTTAAGTCGGCATCGTACTTATACCTAATTGCCGATTTTAATGTTTGGCTATAAAGACCCGTCCAGAATTTTTTTTTGAGCATTCTTAACATCTGGCGTTCCCCTATGGCAATTTGCCTTTTTACCTGCTGTAAAATACCCTCTAATCTACAGTACCACGAGGCTACAGATTCGTTGGTTAACTGTCGCTGTAGGTAAAACGACTGCAAAAGAGACTCGCTGGAATCTACTGTCCCAAAGGTTATTTCAAATCTTTCTAATATGGTGTGTATACTGGCTCATTCCCCAAGATGTAAGGAAATCCTACTTGCCTCACCCCTTAAAGAATGTCGTAAGGCTTGTAGAACAGAATGTGAATAGGACTGTTCTGTTATTAAACAATCGACCTCGAACTTCCACAACTCGTATGATGCTTCATATTTCGGCACGGGTTCCGTGCCAGAGAAATAAGAAAGCTTTGGTGGTTGTGTAATTGTAGGTGTGGATGTGTGCCGTGAGGGGAGACCACTGGAAGGAAAAGGAGGGTTATAGACAGAAGGCACGTCCGCGATTTCATATTTACCCGTTCTTATCAGATAGTCAACCATTTTACGCTCTTCAACTTCGGTAAGTTGTCCCACTAGCGTCGGTGTATCGTCTGGCGGCGCGTCTTCGGAGTTTTTCGAAGCCATGGTTGGACAAACAAACGTACTGGAAAACCCAAGCTAAGAATGATTGTCCGTTCAAAAAACAAGAAAAACAGTATAGACAGGATGAATGCCAAATGATGTATATTAGTACGTAAGGGGAGGTAAACTACGCAGCGCTATTGTCAAAGTGTCACGTCATATAACTTCCAAACGCTATCACACACACCTTTTACTCAAACTGCTAAACCTAATTAATTATAGATAACATTTACAAACTATGTATTTTAGTATTAGTCCTTCCATATACCAAAAATGTCAGTCCTTGAACACTCTCATGACGTAAAGTTCAGGAAGCAGGTCTCTCGCGCGCCTAGGATTCAAGTGATTCACAAAAAGTTCCTAACACATGTGCAGAATGTAGGCCTACATACAGCAGATCCAGAACAGCACGGTCAAAATCACAAATAAGTTGAATGATCCGTACTTAAATGACGTCAAGCAGATCCAGAACAGCACGGTCAAAATCACAAATAAGTTGAATGATCCGTACTTAAATGACGTCAACACCACAAGATATCGCCGACACAGAAGAGGTAACATCAGTACCGTACAAGGAACAAGCAAGACATCGGTAAGGCAGTCTGGAGAGGAGAAACCGCAACGCAATGGTCGTCAGGAAATATGGCCAGTATGAAATACCAGGGCTCCGGTCATCACATATACACCAACGGTCCCATTTCGGGCTCCAATGTCACGTGACGTTCTCGACTTTCGTTGGTTGTCACGTGATTACTATTATTGACCGACACGAACGCCACTGGATTAATGATTCACTTTATTTCTCTTCAAAGCACAGGAATGGAGTTCCTGAATGGAAGTACAAAATGATAGAGATAGTCACGTTATCAGTGGCTTCACAGAACTGCCACCTATTTGTAGGAAACGAAAACACATAAAGTTGTTGCGAAAACAACTAAGTGTGGGAAAACAACTAAGTGTGTAGCCCACTTTCAAAAGGAAACAGTAAATGAAAACCTCCATAAAACGTTATTATATTGCCATGCTTGTAGGTTACAAACACGATAATTACATTGACATACCTGAATGGAATTACAAAAGGATAGAGTTAGTCACGCTATCAGTGGCTTCACAGAACTGCCAAGGTACTTCCGCAACACCGGTATTTATACCGTTGTGACATTTGCATACAAATAACCATACATACATCTAGAGAAACACATGTGACTGTCCTGTGACCTTACGTGAAAATGGATTAAGACGGTTAGGATGAATGAAGAAAATAAATGGATAATAGAGAAAGAGCAAAAATGTATTAACAGATCCTATTTTCCCTGCGACATGATCCCCCGCTTAGCGAAATGTCGTCCCGATATTTTAATAAGAGACACCCAGTCGTTCCTTAACCACGCCGGTTTCTGACGCGATCACAGAGGACGCGATTTCTGAACCGTATCAGATCGGGCGTTCGTGTTGGATACAGTTCTGGGAACAAACGGGCTTGCGTTAATGTTTACCGAACGTTCGACGTCCGCATCAAAATGAATGGATAATAGAGAAAGAGCAAAAATGTATTAACAGATCCTATTTTCCCTGCGACATATATGGTGTGTTAGGTGACACAAGACTTCTTCTTATATGGATGTTGAAACTATCGAATACATATTTCAGGTAAGTTGAACAAATCGATATTGTTGTCAGGTGCCCTTTGTCAGAAAACCAATACTGCAAAACTGAACAATAGCAGTAACCTATATCCAAATATCGTGTCCTTTTGTCATTAATTCCGACAAACAGAAACTACTTGGGAAAATATATAATTGGTATGTATTGTAAAAAAGCATGGGCGTGAAATAGTAGACATTAAAGACTCCGTTCCTTGGCAAAGGGAACGAACGTCAACGACTTTGTATACAGGTGTCTTTGTTAAAATAAAAGGAAGCCAAGAACATAAGTTAAAACACAAACAGTTAAAGGCAGTTTGCCAAGGCGCTTATGCTACCCATTCTATCGACTCACACTAAAACTCTGAAATGGCACCCGTTCGTTCCCAACATATACTGACATATTCACAAAACATTTGCCGCCATTTCAAACTATGGGGATGCTGCAGTAAACTATGTAATCAACCCCAACCAATATCTCAGCTTACATTTTCACTGAAAGGCACTTAATTAAATCTCATCGAAATCTTGGTTAAAGCGATTAGCCTAGAGATGAGAGATAGACACTGTTAGTGATCAGTCTGTGGGATTAACAGCTTTGTTAGTCCTGCCAGACCAAACTACTCTTGGGAGAAGATTCCACCACGACAATTAAGTGAACCCTGATATCGATAGACCAGATTACGGAGCCTGAAAAATAATTGTACATTTCTGAAATTGGCCCATCGCTTCCAGAAAACTGCGATAATCATTTCATCACTAGCATCAATGGCGAATCCTTTTCCGTCCACACTGTTATGAACATATTACTTTGGGGGATTTCTTTTTCAGTAAGTGCCCTATTGTTGTTGTTTTTTTTAATATTATAAATATTACTATTAAAGGTCGAACTAAATGACAGCCAACATGTATGTAGCATTTATCCCATGTATCAAACAATGAACTCTAATTCTTGGAAACTAACTAGCTTGATAGTAATTTATGTAATAGTTCTTGCAACGATAAGGGCATTCATGTGTTTGTAGACACTGCACTGCTCGTTAATAACAATAGGAACGCTGTAGGGGACCGTTAACTCTCATCTAGACATTTGTACCAATGTGTAGGCTGAGCTTCACCAGTCGCTCAATATCATTTATGCAACTACGGATATCGTCTTTATAATTATTTTGATTTAAAGGATATATCAGCCGTTCTTCCTGGTGTTTTACGTGGGTTAAAAAGGGTATTAGAATAATGGAGTTATGTTGATTTTGTCATACAATGAATGTAGCCAAGTATCTGTTTGTAAGAACACAACATGACATCCCTTACGCTTGGTCGGTTACATCTCGAAGTACCAGCCAGATTATATGCGTCTAATGATTACAATTCCACGGAGTTAGCTTAGACCCTAATGCTCAGAAGCTGCTTCTATTTTTTTTAGCATGATTAATCAGCGGCAACTTCAGAATAACTACAAGCTATATACTCTGATTGTCACTGCTTGGTACCCAGCAAATTAAAATTTTCCCTTAACTGTGATAAAGTATGTATGGGTAATTTTACAAAACAAACGGACACAAAACTGTAAAGGTATCGTAAACCTGAAAAGCTGAATCACAAACAAGTTTTCAAGTAAGATAAGTCGGGAATCAATTGCACATTCAGCTAATTGTAATTCTTTAGTTACACACACTTTATTATTTGCTATTGTGGTATGCGGATCTCTTCGGGATCTGTTGGGGGAAAAAGCACACCTCTGTTCATTAACAGGCCTAACCATCCATTCCACCTAATTGGACTAGGTTTAATAAAAAAATGTGGGTGGGTAAATCATAATCAAATAAAGAAAACGTTGAATCTATTCTGAAAATTAAATCCAAGTAGCTCTTGCCGGTTCTGGGTAAATCTGGACAATCACGTGTCACAGAAACCAAACATTTTGCAACTGATGCCGACATCGTGAGAATTTCCAATATCCAACAAAAGGTGATGAACTGTTCCAGGACCGCCTCCATGAATTGGAATACCTTTGTGTAAACAATCAACCAAACAATAAAGCAAATACCTGGCCCAGTGAAAGTTGCAACTGCTTCATATCTGATTTATTTATTTGGTTGGTGTTTAACGTCGAAATCAAAGGTATTTCATGTTGATACAAAGAATTGTTGAACACAATCAACGGAACCATACGGTCCAAATAGATTATCGTCCTGTCTCAAACAAAAAATCAGTACGAAACAAAATTACAGCACAAACAAGGTAGATCAGGTAAATACATATCAAAAATGCAGCAAACGGATTGTTTCGTCATCGTGATTTTCTTCCATAATAATAGTATTGCCTTCATCTAACCGTTTTGAGTTCATTTTAATATAAACAGCATCGTCTCACAAATGCAAAAGATGTGTGTACTTTGAGTGTCAGAGGTCATTGTCGTCTAGTGAGGATTCTGGTTGGTTGATGAAAACCTACTTCTTAACTACTGTGAAAAGGGGGATTTGAAACAGTTTCGAAGCAAATACATATTACGACATTTTGTTGTTTTATCGGGTTAAAATGGCGTTTAAAATCTCCGTATTCTTTACAGTTGTGTGACAAAGCCTCTCGCGTTGGTACTTCGTCGAAACCCTCGATGCCTGTGACCTTTTGATTATGTTACTGAGAAAGTAAGCCTAATTAATACCTAAGGAACCGCTTAGGACTTAAAACGTTTGTCAGGAGCATAGGTAAAGTGACCATGTGGCCAAGATCTCGAAAACCTTAAAAAACCAACTTCCCCTCAAACGGTTTAAATCATATAATGTTATAAAATATAACTACTACGTTTTCAAAGATCTAATAAAATAGCAGTAAAGATGTCGTTTAATATGTGATCGGTAACTAATATAGCTATAATGCAATTGGAGGCAATTGCCAAATTGGGCCAAAAAATGTTTAAATTTTGACCATTTGTTACCCAGAAATTGAGCTTAGAATTCAAGGACCCTTTTTAAGACTTAACGCTCAAACCTTGTGTTAACATTTTTGAGAGCCAATGAAAATGACAAATAAGACAAACAGACATTGTTTCATATGTTTTCGGCATTGCACTAAATTAAACATATTTGTTGTTACTATTGTTATTTGTATTTGATAAGTGTATCAAATAGGTGGCGGGGGTGTTGTTTGTACGAGGTTTCGTCCCTGTATTCCACCATAGAGCGGGAGCAAAGTCGTCGTAGCAATGAAAAACCCTTGGATGAATGACCGTACAAATAATCCACTGCCACCTCCGGCGCCACTGGAATACTGCTCAAATATACCTATTCGCGAGTACACGTCAGGGTTTTTCATTGATATGACGACTTTGCTCCCGCTATATGGTGGAAAACAGGGACGAAACCTCGTACAAATAATCCCCCGCCACCTCCGGAGCCACAGGAATACTGCCCAAATATACCTTCGCGAGTACACGTCATTCTTACCGGATGACGTCAATTATTGATGTCGACATATATGTTACTTTCTCACATTACGCATTGTTGAACCATTGATTATTCTCAGTAAATGTCAACGTAGATCTCAACACGACAATGCTGGTTTCAATTATATGCGTTTCTTTATTTCTGTGTTCAATGAATTGTCACTGTTTCCAGTGACCCAGTTACACAACCCATATAGCCGCGCTGTGTCACGTGTAAAAACCAGCGTAACCAGATTGACTACAAAAGAACGAAAAGTACACTCATAAGTGTCTAGAACATAGAATACAGTATGATAGAACGGTTCAAAATAGCTTTAGGTAGTATATTAAAACGAATTTAAAAGCGAAATATGTTTACCGTTTATGGTAGACCTCAAAAGTTTTCAGAAAAATGTCACTGAGTCATTGTGGTTCTTTCATTTACTCGCCACTACAGTTCTGCGGACGGGTTACATAAAAATACAAATCAAAAATCTAAACTAAAGCGCGAACAAAACCTAGCGCGCAAACTATATAGAAA
>JAVFBZ010036743.1:0-10810 GCA_032466195.1 Katharina tunicata
AAATCGCTATCTTTGTCATTTATCCCAAACTAATGAACAATAGACGTAAAAACTATAATTGATAGTTTGACACTTTCCTATTTGTTTTTCTTATTATGTGTGTGTTTAATGATATGATTATAAACATTTATCTATTGATTAAAGGGTATGAAAAGGCACTGAAGACTAACTAAAACCCCGGTCAAACAAAGAAATGACACTGAAGAACCAAACTAGTCCCTTGTGATCATGCCATCAACTAGTTGAAAACAAGCATTATCTTCTGAACCAGATTACTAGTTAATTGTAAAATGTGGAGTCCAATGTCTAAAGTTTAGTACTACAACCTCGTGGTTTCGAAGAAAAATAAGAAATTTCCAAGACAGCTTTCACATTTGCAAGGAAATAGATGAGGGTGTCTTATTATGTTTTTGATGTATCACTGTGCGCAAGTATGCCAAAAAACGTCTGATACAGTTGGAAACCATACCGCGGTTGTTTCGTCGAAAATCTTGTTTAATTGGAAACATCACGATAAAGCCCGCAGGGAGTCGTTATAACATGAGCAATTTCTTACTGCGCTAAACTAGATGTGTTTATGAGATGAGTAGCACTAATATGAAGCGATGTTGCCTTATTTAACAGGTCGCTATATCACTAACATAGTCAGGTACATTTTATAACAAGAGCCAGAACTCCGTTGAATTTAAGTGTAAACTATATGCACTCATTTTGTGCCAAACATTTTATAATTTGTTCTTAGTTTGTATCTATTCTTTACCTGATTTAGTTGTGATTAGTTTTCAGTTGTTTTCCTCACATGGTGAATATGCTTAACGGGTAATTGTGTTATTCTGCAAGCTAAATACCAGATACACCAGAAACGATGCACTGTCTTCCTTTTTTCTAACCAAAATCTCGGTACTACAGTGAACACATATAATGTAAGTATTCCATTGCGTACGATCAGCTTTTACAAGCCATTTTGCAGGAGGTTTACTCCATCTCTTTTCCTTTATTTTCCGCTTGTCATCCCAATGTAATAAATCCCTGGATGGTGGTCACCACTTTAATTCTCCAGATCACGCAGAAATTGTTCTGTTTGTCAGCTGAGACAGAAGCAGATAAGGCTTAAGTTAACCCTAGTTGAGACAAATATTGACGTGTGATCGTTATTATTTTTAAGAAAGTTCCTGATCATTCATTTTTGCCATACTTGAACTGCAGTTAGACGGAAAGACTGCCGTGTGGAGCAGTTTGCAACATTTGTGACAAACACGAATAAACCGCTGTGAACATGGTGACAATTTATATTAAAGCTTTCGCAACGAATCTATTCCATGTTCAGTAAAATGGCTAATGCAAGGTTTGGCAATGAAACATCTATTTAAATACATGTATTGAGCTAAAGGTGTATGGTATAACAATAAAAAATACACGAGGGAAGATGCTTAATGACACTTGTTGTATTTAAAATATTGCATTGATTATCAAAATTATAAAGTGCGATAGGGAAGCATGTTTATTCATTACTGTCAGTATATAAAAACAAGTTGTGTCATGTCTACTGTTAGACTAAAACAGTTCGTTTATGAAACATTTGCATGTAAATCAGGATCAGCGAAAAGAAGAAAACAATTGTAATGCATAGAGTATATTATATGAAGGATGTAGGATATCACGTTTGTCAAACAAGTGGTCTGATTCGTATGTGTTCTGAGTGAGGTATATATATATATTTTTGTATACATTTAGAGAAAGAAAAAGTTTGCTTGCCTCCAAAGGGATTCGAACTCGGGTCTCTGGCTAGCAGGGCCAGCGCTCTAACCGACTGAGCTACAGGGGTTCACGGTGGAACGAACTTATTTTTTATCCAGGTAAAGGCTGCGAATCTTTCTCTACGGTAAGCACTGACACAGGGACACTGAACTAGTGTGTTTTTAATCTAGATATTACCCACAAATGTGTTTGTTGTTTTGGGTTATTCTGATGATCTTGTACTGGCATATATATATTTTTGTATAAATGTAGAGAAAGAAAATTTTGCTTGCCTCCAACGGGATTCGAACTCGGGTCTGGCAAGCAGGACCAGTGCTCTAACCGACTGAGCTTGCAGGCACGAGGTAAATTTAAATGTGTAATTACAATTTAATTCATATCACTAAATTGTATAACACAATTATGAAAATGCGTTAAATGTCCAGTTCTCCCTTTTAGTCATGTCATGAATTTTCTAACAAGTTCACTTAGTATATTACACAGCAATAAACACACGTTCTTCATCAAAAAGAATGCCACCTGGATACAATTGTGTGATATGTGGCCTGGGATTGACCAGTGTGTCAGATATCACATTACAGTAGTTGTAGATTTTATGGATAACCGAGTCATTTGTGAAAGACGAAAATAAACTAAATGACATGTATTGGATTAAGTATATGTCATGATTTATGTATTCTTGCGATGTTTTATATATATATATTTTTGTCAGGAGTAATCACACTGGCACAGGGATATCGACTAATTAAAGCCGAGAAATTATCTCATATTCTAGATCAATTCTCAAAGACAAGTTTCTAGATAGACCTGAATCTCGAGTTGTTCTGGATAACCTAAAGGCATATATAAAACATCTTAGTTGGATGATGAACGGTTGAGTCTACTCTGCTTTACCCAGTTGATAGGTTTGAAACCCCTTGCCGATGTTCTCCATAACGGAAGTTTTCCGGTGCCTGTGGACAAATCGCGGGTGGTGTTTATAAATTATCCTCCCGGCTTTCCGCCGTTCACCATCAACGCAACGTCGTGATATAGTGCTGTTCATAAAATAAATGGAAATGCCATATCTGAGGTAGACTTTATTATAAGTTACTGAAGTATATAAATATAGCTATTTTTTACTATGTATGTTGCCGATCCAGCAAATTGATCAGACAATTGGCATTATTAAATTTGCTTTTAAACAATCGCTCGTCGGTACTTGTAGGGTACCTTGACCTCTTCTAACAGTGCATTGGTTTCCAAAAAGTCATAGTTCAGGTAAATATTGTTTGCTATTTTATGCATAGTTTAGTTCTCTGGAATGAGGTACAGCACATCTCCATTAGGAATTTATTTATGGCAGTCATTATAACAATACTTTTTTCATCTGTAATTGTTTTAATGATTTAATGTAATAAAGGTTTTATATGTAAACCTCGATCATTCAATTCTGAGATGGTTTCAAAACTTATTATTTTCGAAGTGTATTTGGAAAGACAATAGACAGTGTCACATTTGGAACCGAGGAAGCATAGTCGTTAATTATTTAATGAAAAAAACGGAAAAGTGACGTTAAGGTAGGTCTGTGTCTCGTCCAACCGGGATAAACATCCTGTGGTGACTTGTAAGACAAGATCGTATTTATCAAGATTGTGTCTCGTCGAGGTTGTCCCCTGATCTGAATGATAATGTTACGTAAAATCTACTGTTTCTAGAGACTACAGAGACACAACAACATTGGACATAGTGTACAAACATATTACAATAGGCGCTTATCACCAACTGCACACGTCCCTACACATCTGTCGAGTTTCTTTCAGCAAGCTGTATCAAGTCTTAAAAATATAGAAAGCTCTTGGATGGCAGCCAGATAAGCCTACAAACTAGCCAGGGCTTATCGGCAACAGGCTATAACCATCCAGGCCCACAGAGAGCGCCGCTTAAAAAGCGATAATATTTATCAGTAAATGCACTCTGCACAGCAAGTAAATAATCTCTCAAAATATTATCTCCATATAC
This sequence comes from Katharina tunicata, assembly GCA_032466195.1. Lineage (NCBI taxonomy): Eukaryota > Metazoa > Mollusca > Polyplacophora > Chitonida > Mopaliidae > Katharina > Katharina tunicata. The sequence goes on from JAVFBZ010036743.1 coordinate 3,760, forward strand.
ATTGTAGCGTATTTCAATGAGTTTGTTTCTAATATATATATTGTTGCGCCTGGAGAAAGCACCCGAACGTTAGAGTACCATAGACAGGAAATTGGTCTATGCAATTATCTCAGAGGTTCAGATAATTGCAATATTAAAGACCTGTATTTCAATACAAGACCAAGGATCGCTCGAAAAAGTGACGTCATTTACAATTATAAAAGCATCCATCAATTCATCCATGAGAGGACAGACACAAGCAGGATATATTTAAACGGCGAACAATAACGTCACTCCCGAATTTTTTTAATAAAATAATAAACGGCTATCTGATACCTGATACTGATACCAAGTTCTGTAAATTTTGACAACTTCAAGCTCCTAAGGCCATACTGTCTTAATTCATCACAAGGACTGAAAGCCCCATTGGTGCCTCTCAAATATAACGATTTCTCTAGAGATGAGAAGATACTAAAACTTGACATATTGATGAAAAACAAATTTGGCAAACAAACATGACATTTAAAATAATGATTATAGATTTTTTGCAGTTTGACAGCATTGTTAAGCCACTGGTCAGAGAAGTTGAAATACATATACACTGGTTTAATCTTTGTTGAAAATTACTGGAAAATTGGCATGGAACAATCTATTTATGTGACATAGTAATTTATCTGGGGATGAGCACAAAATAATAAAAATCTTTGAAACGGGGTAAATATTTGATCATCCACAAGCACGACACAAGTCATGGTGTAGTAACTGTGGATAAGAGAGACTATGTAGACAAATGAATTCCAGTCCATAGTGACACGAACAAGATTCAGAAAATTTTGCTCTACAAAACATTTAACGTCTGTTTAATCTCAAACGCTGCATTTGTCATTTTTAAAGTGGTGGATACACAATGTACAGCGTCATATTCGTCGTGTTGTCTATTTTAAAAAAGTATTAAACCACTCCATTAAGGGTTATATTGGTTAAATTTCAAATATAATTTTCAAATATTTAAACAGACGATTTTGCAACACTTTATGGTCTTATTAAAGACAACCTTTGTGGGATTTCAAACAATTATGTACAACATGCATTAATTCAATAAACTTTATGTATTGTGTGGCATAATTATCCAATGGGAAGTGAACCGATATACAACCAACCGTTTTCAATTAAGAAACGAACATGTAGGCCTACATGTCTTTCCAATATATACAATGTCGTTAGTTATGTCTGTCCTCCTCGTTTCGTTTTATACATCTGGTCAATTAGACGCTTTGGCTACTGCAGATTAATAAATAGCGATAACCCTGCATTGAAAGGAATAGTTGGCTTGATGTATATACTTATATAAATGAGAAATACAGTATGTTGACCGCAGAGCAGGGTAGAGTTATCAGAAAACAAATGATAATCTATTAGCGTATTTTTGTTCGCAGTGTGTAAAGGGTTTCGTAAAGATTCCCATGTATGCACAAATGGTCTGTCAACAAACAGCAACAGGGATAAACCACTTGCACACGCCATAGAATTGTTCTTCTGCGTCAGCCATATTTCTACACCAATGAAACATCGTATATTGTAAGTCAATAGCTTTAGTTAATCGGGTCAGGGAAGGCTTGAGTGATGTCGTTCACGACCTGGATTGATTAAGTTTTCCAATGCAGACATATCGCTTAATGCTCACCATGGATTGCCCTTATCAAGTATCAAGATTCAAGAATAGGTTACAAGCATTGTCCGATTGTTTGTTGTTGCAGGGGTTATACTCCATTTGAATATCTAGTTAACAAATATTGGTCAGCCAACCTTGCATAACGCGACTGGCCATATGTAGGTTTTATATTCACCGTCTTTCTTTCCACGGTATTTCTGAAATTGAAATAATCAAGAAATCTCAACCTCAATCGTAATTAATCATGTAAGACTCATGTTTCATTGCTTTTCATTTAGTTAAGCATGTTTTGTTTTACATCTTTTACGGATACATTCCATATACATTTGTACTTTGTGGCTAGACTATTTCACTCTGCTACATTATCGCTCCATAAGGCTTTAGCAGACGTGTAATTGATCGCTGAACCTTGCACACGACAAAAGCTCCCGAATTAAAGTCAACCGTAGGTTCTCGATTACTATTCTTATCGTCTCCAAACTGCATGCAATACTTGGTGGTATTACATAACAAATATCCTTTGTTCTTACGTTGGACATCAGAGAAAGGTTCAGTAACAGTTTCTCAATATCACTGGTCGTTAAGCGAAGTGTGGAGATATTTAGCATTACTGCTTATGCTATATTCCAATTGATAGTCTTTATTGAGAGTATTAAAGAGCCTTCCTACAGGACAGGTTTTATGTGATGCTTTAATAATTTAGCGATGTGCACTAAAATAGAAAAGAAAACACGTTTGAGTCTAACCAATGACGTAGACACGAACAAATATTTTGCATCTAAAGATTTAAACTAGATATCAAGTTAAAACACCAACAAACAACGGCAGTATGAATCTGCTGGGAAGAGACTGAACTCTCAATAACCTAGCACGCGATAAAACAAAAACAGATAGCAGCCTACAAGGTGAACGACATGCAGCGAGGACTTCTTAGGAACGGGAAAATACATCATCCTGTTATGCCACCACGAGCTTTCATCCAGCAGCTGGGGTTGCACAACTCGTGTGGAAACTGCCGGTCAAAACATGTGACACACATGCTTAATTTGATTGAGGTCGGATGAGCGCGCAGACAATTCCCTTCTCACTATTTTCGCTCGCTCCAGGTATTTGTCAACTAGCGTCGCCCGATGTGGACGGACATTGTCATCCAGCACAATATACTGTTGCACCAGCTGATGGTTTCTCATTTAGGTGGCGTATCTTATCCCTGTAACGAGATGCCTTAAGGCATGGATAGGTGTTCTTCCATGGATATGCCATCCCAGCCACCACTGAGCCCCGAATATATTGTTCATGCTGAGTCACATGTGTCTCGTCTCCAACAAGTCTCATTGTCCTTACTTTCCCGTCGGTATGTTCCAAACAGAAACGAGACTTGTCAGTGACTAATAGTAGGCCTACTAGCACTCTACCGAATAAAACCATGTAAAACAGAAGCATTTTGCAGATCATATCGCACATGCCTTGGATTTGCATCGGATTACGTCGTGCCCTAGGACCAAAAACCGAAGATCAACGACCCCATTTGCCATTTTCCGCCCTCCCTCATGCTAAAGGTATTCCCTTCCAGTTTTTTGACAGAGGCTTCACATGCTGGATATCACGGTCTGAGAAACATTTAAAGTTCGTGCCACCTGTTCCTGCGTAGGATCTTCATACAGCATCCCCAACCCCATTGCCATGTTATCATTTCCTTTTATCACCATTCAGAGAAAATTCTAGGCTTATGGTTGGTCCATGCAAGGGACGTACAGCACCGCGTTTACCATACACATGGGGAATATTGTGCACAGGCGAGGTATATTTTTCCCATGGAGTCAAGGCGTCGTGTGCGTTTATCTAAGAACCCTAAATAAAATGGCAACCCGGGGCCGAGGATATAAAAGTCTACTCAAGAGAAAATATAGTTAAATAAGGCTTTTGATGGGTTTAAACGCGTTTTAACGCACCCTTTTCGATTCGATTTTGAAAATCAGCTCTTGATTTTGAGTCAAACTTGTTTTCCGTGACATGCAAAAATGCTTTCGGAGCAGCCGACAAAAACAATGTAACGTCTTTCTACATCCTACACTGAAGAGCGCCACAAACGCGTGCTCAAGCGGCTGGAATCTGCCTTGATTTTGTAATCAGCTGTTTTATAACCACAATTTTGTTTTCGCCCAACTCAGGAGAGTTTAAAGCTCTTAATGGTGATAAATTCGTTACACCCTCTGGCTGGTTGGGTATACGGGTGAATATTTCCTCTCTAACAATCATATTTTTACTCGCCCTTCGGGCTTGTAAAAATATGATTCTTCTCAAGGAAATATCCACCCGTATACCCAACCAGCCAGAGGGTGTAACTTATAGTATCCCTTCTTACTTGAAATCTAGAAGAAACACCTCAAATTGCAACCAAACAGGCCGTTAGCTCTGATTCACACGCTAGCACACAAATAGACACGCCATGCTGTACAATTTGTGATTTCTGAGGCAAGTGGCAGTCGATATTTCTTAAGGAAGCAGAAATTATGTATACAGTCTAGTTTGGTTTCCCAAAATGAAAGAATTCACTGACCCGTTGTTCTAAACATACAGCATCCCTATCAAATGTTGAGTAGTATAGAACATACATTAGTATATTTTATTCAAAGTGATTTCAGCCACGCAACATCATGACCATTTAGCTTGAATGATGCCCGTATCAGGTGTTACCGTAAAACAAATGTATCAGTTTTAAATTAGGTATATAAAGATTAAAATATAATTATATTAAACATGTATATTATAAGTTGAAGATTGTATAAACATCGTCAATTTTTCTGTCTTGACAGGCTTGTACACAATAATTAACATGCTGATCGATGATAACTAAGGAATTTGATCTGGGGATAAGCCGGTCATCATCTTGAAATCTTGCAGTATGAAACTTTAATTCCAGTGGGTAGATGATGGTAGAAATGTGCCTGTGAAAGTTTGATATCTAGCATTGCAAATTTTACCGAATTTGTGACATGTCGTTGTCCTGTCCCTCTGATATTATTTTTTTTTTGTTAAGCCCTCACGTGAATGGTTTAAAGATGGTTGACTGAATGACTGATTCAGGCCCCACTTACATGTACATGAAAACGTGCAAGCCGAATGGTCAAATACAACCAACCATTAATAAAACATCTGACATCAAACAAGTAAAACACAAACACATTTTTAGGACGTTCAACTATATATCTTTAAAAAGCTATAAAGATGTCGTCAGCATCAAAGCGATCAAAACAAATCCGTATACGTTTAGTAATTTCAGTAAACAAGAATCCCGTAAATGATGTGTTGTTCAGGCATATCCGTTTTTGTTTTAAATAATGAGTGGATACATGTTCAACAGTATCTGTTCTGTCCTTAGCAGTTAAACGCAGCACTGTTTTTTTCCAAACGTAATTCAATACTCATGAATGACGATCCCCAAATGCCAAGCATCTAGAAATGTCCGCCCTTTACAGTTGGTCCTGTGGTTCTTTAGTCTGGATACGATAAATAAATGTCATCTCCCACGCAACACGTCAAAGAAAAACTGAAGGTGTGTAATTACTCAGTAAAGTTGCAATTACTAATTTCCAAATATCGCGACCAACCCAAATTTGGAATCGTTATTATATGCAATATTTACTAGTGATGCAAACCATGCTGTACTTTTTTCGTCACATGTGTTACAATGTGACTTATGTCTGTATTTTTATTGCGTTCGGATACATTTATATTGTCCATATGCAATTAATAAAGCACTACTAACTTACCAGAACGGACACAGTGTACAAGCTGATCGGAATCCAATCAGCTAAACAATGGTATGTTAATAATTCAAGAACGGGTAGTCAAGGAAGAGATTAGTCTGAGCCTTATTGATTGAGAAGCACTCGCGGTCGCCAGGCTGTCGGGGATAGATAGATATTTAAGTATTGGTTTGATCTAGATCTTATACCAAATGGCAATAAACGTGGCCGACACGGGAACATTAGTCTAAATGTGTTTTCTATAGAATCCGCCGCTTTTGGTTGTTTGTTCGACAGTGTATTCAGAGAAAAAATAAAATAACTTTGTCCTGACAATCCATCCGTTCGGTATCAGGTTGAGTCTCAATTAAATGGACAGCAGAGTGTTGGTGGGCTGAATTGAGTAATTAAACTTGCAAATACAACTACAATGAAACTTGTATAAACTGACATATCACGGTACCGAGAAAATGGTAGGTTTTGACCATTTAGTCAGATTACACAGGTATTTTGTTAACATTAAGATAATAGAAAGCGGACGAAGCAACACCTCCGATTAGGTAATATGTTGCTATAATCAGCTGTCGTATTAGACAAGTTGTAATGTATACTCACAATGTAAAATGTAATTTCAACGATCTGTTGTCGTAGTGAATGTTATTACTGGGACCGTCAACTTAAAGATTCATACACAAAAATGAAATGGGTGTGTTTATGTAGACTTGAAACTTTTATAGAGTCAAATGTGTTAGCTTGTGCGACACACCCTTAGAACAAATTGAAAACATGACAGCTTATTTTCTTCTGATTTAGTAGAGTAATGTTCTATTGCCCTATAATATAGTATCTCCATTTAGGACTACTGTCACAGCTGATGACACAATCTTCTGTAAAGTTCTGTAATCGTAATTGCGGGCAGTTTCATGACCACCAAATTTCGTTGGACAATAATGTCAGGGCATCAATCTTTTTAAAATCTTTTTAATGAACGTAACTACCTCCTATACACTCAAGCCGATGGGTGAATACATTAGATACGTATATCAAGCTATCAAAACAAGAAAGAAATATTTACAATGTAAGGGTTCATTTTCTTATTTCAAAATTTACAAATATTATCTTGATTGGACGGGGCATTGGCCGTTTATTTTTCAGTTATTGTTCAGATGTTTGGACTAACTTTAAACAGTATAATACTTTATTTATTTAAGTTAATCCACCAAAATACAAAGAGTAATATGCAATGCAGTTTTTAAAAAAAGTGGTACGAAATAGACGAAAAAGCAAGTCGTTATAAAGTTAAAGGCCATATCAGGTTGTTAGTAAAACTGATATTTCATTTGTGGTAGGATTAATCGTCCGCTGAAAGCCATTTAACTTCTGTTAATAAAATGCTTGGTGGACTTTTCATGGTACATTTGTTGTAGTGACGATCACGCGGAAGCACATGTATATAGTATAGTTGAAATGTTGTGGATAAGTTATATAACTTGTACAGGCTCTTTTTCGTTATTGTAAAATGTTGTTTAATTTGGCTCTTAATTTGTGTCTATCATCACACATTGCTTCTAAACAACCTATATGCGCATCTCGAGAAAAGGCAATACATGTAACATGTATATTGTGAAGATAAATATGTGGCGAATATGTA
>JAVFBZ010036754.1:0-10810 GCA_032466195.1 Katharina tunicata
TGAAATCCATGGCTTGGTGACGGGTATGGTGCTGATGAACATTACGTTGTTTTATAAGATATAGTTGAAAGCTTTGATGATTAGATTAGGGAAGTGGAAGAACTTATGTTCTGTAATTAAAGTGCAGAATGTGAATTGACAGAGTTCTTAATGCGATTGATCACGCCGATATTATAGCGGGTGCGATTTGTAGCTACAAACGTATATGGACTACTAGTATGAAATATTGATCTGTTGTTTTTATTAATAAATTTATAGGCATCAGTTCACCACTGGCTTTTTGTGTATGACAAATTTCAGGGAAAGTAAACAAGTATTAGTCAAATAATAAAAGATCCTACCAAGTTGTTGGCAAACTGCTTTTACTTCTTTTGTAGGATTTCTTGTTTTTAATAAAAAGACATTTACATGGAACTACTGTAAGTAAACTGTGTGGTGGACTGTTTATGCCATGATTTATAAATGTATTTCATTCTGATTAACACAACCCAGATTAATAACAAAATTTAACCCTAGCAAAACAGAAATTGTACAAATGTACAGAATAAAGTTATATATCTCATCCACCACATTTTAATATACATTTACTTCAGTGACATGATCACTACAACAAATGTATATGGTTAATAATTTGTCTAAGACTTTGTTTTTTCGTATCCTTCTCCTATAAAGCGGTTTTGCAGTTATATGCTTATGACAAAAAACACATTTTCATTTTGACAAAGATACTGGCATATAACCAAGCAGCAACTTTCTTTAGGCCTAGCCTAGTATCAATTAGATTACCGTACCTTTAAATAAGAATGAAACATGCAACATATAAAAAACAAAGTATACAGATTACAAAGACAATATGTCAACCATACACGCAACATGTGTATAAATTAACACCAATCTCAACCACCAATACACACACACCTGAGAAGAATTAAGTGCCCCTGGAAGACTAACTATAGTTTTCTCAATACCCAATAAAGGAAAAAAAGCTTTTACATTCACAGCCAATATTTCCGAGTAATGCAGTGCATTTGTCCCCCTCCAGGTATAGCTACCTACATGGAATATTGTTTGTGTTGTATTAAGGTGACTATTATTAATTTAAATGGTGTTCAACGTCGCACTGAAGGGTATTTCACTTATATGACGACTTTGCGTTGCCTGCGTAAAACAAGCCTCTGGAAAACTTCCCTTATATAGGAAAGTGACCATGTAGCAGTATTTTCGTTTTTTAGGATTGCTCTTTCCTTAGAATGGACAGATTCTAGTTCTGATAATTTGTAGATATAGACACCCTTGCGAGAATCAAACCCACAATCATCAGAGCCCGGCACCGAATTGCCACCCATCTAGACTGCTCAGTCAAGTTACCTTTTGTTTGAAATAATGCAGTTAAATTTTGCCACCGGAGTCTTATTAACCTGGTCCACTCTAGGATATAGATCAATATATATCTCAACTTAGTGAATTCGAAATAAGAAAACATTTTGAGGGAGGAGTTACCTAGTTCAAGGACAATTTAGAATATTTTCTAACTAAGGGTTATCAACGGGTTGAGATTCCTGTGACCTGGCGCTCTCTGAGCTAAGGAGCATCTGTTAGATGATTTATTTTCGTGCGTCTTTGCCTGTCGCCATTTTTGTTTAGGCATGTTAGGGTGGTTGCCTTCACGCGATCATGGAGTGGAATAACCTTTAGTCAGTTGTGAAAACCCAAATGAATCAACCCATTGCGAAAGGATTTCAACATCCAAGAGTATACATAAAGTGAAAATCACTCGTGAAAAGTGGGTAAATGGAGTGCGTTAGAGGTCGTCTCAGATAAACTAATGTGAAGATCAAAGTCGACGTCAAGCTCAAGGCTCGAAAAACCAGGGCGACATCGACTTCAGACTCGCCTTTAAATCATCACTGACGACTCTTTAGGAGAGAGCTCGAGAAACGAGAGCTGGCGTGGAGGACTGCCGCTCCGATTGAAAACTAATAATCAGTGGGACAACTTGAAGGAACAACGCTCCAACAAAATTACCCCAAATCATTCGCGCCGTAGTTTCGTCATTGCAGCCCATTCCTCCACGTGCAGCCCCCGCACCTCGAGCCGAAAGATAGAAACTAGAACGAAATAGATAATAGATTAGCGTGAAGGATAGGAAAGAATGAAAGAGATAAAATTAAAAAAAAAAAAAAATCACAAAGAGAAAGAAGAGCACAGAAATAGAAAGGTAGAAGACAGAGTTCGACTAAACAGTGTGAGTCGAACTGAAAACAAAGATCGAACAGAAGTAATTCGGTGCGCATGTGCACTTTATATACAAATTGATCAAACTCCGGAAAGGAATTTCAATTGTAAATAAACTATTTGAAACAAAATCAAGTCTGGAAAAAGACAAAATTATTAAGAAGATTTTAGCCAACAACTTTATGGTGCCTATTCGATACTTAAAGACATAACGAACAAAATTATTGCTATGATAAATCCATCTGTCGTTTATGTGCTGGTTTTGATATTTATATGCACTCGTCCTAATTTCTCCGTCATCAGTTTCACTTCTGATTTTTCACACCATTTGGACGAGGAAGAACAAATCATGTTTTCGGTTTGTTAACTTAAATAACTTGAATAAGATTGGAAATAAGGCAATATGACCTTTTTAATCTAGTGCCAGAAGTAACTCTCCTGTGATATTTTATAATTTTTGACATTTTATAGGACGGATAAAATGACATTTTTTAAATATCATCAGATCATAGTAGAGTATTACTTCTGGCACTACACAAGATCTTTATTAGTGCCAGAAGTAACAGATAAAATAGAAAAAACCAACGAAAGAGCATTACGTTTTCTGCTGTCTGACAACAGTAGTGACTATGGAAAACTTCTATCCAAGTCAGACACAATACCAATCAAACTGTACCGTGCTCGATGTGTAGCTATTAAAGTTTTTAAAATTGTAAAACACATCCATCCTTCTTACCTTCATGATATCATTCTAGCAAAAACTAGTAACTACAGCATGATGGACAATCATGTTGTCAATGTCCCGCTATAACTCATTGGGTTACCAACTTGAGGCGCTAAGCTATGGAATTATCTCCCACCGCAAATGAAAAATGTTGACAGTGTAGCTGAATTTAAAGCCCTGTTAAAAGAGTGGTATGGGTGTACGTGTTCTATGTGCGAAGATTTGCTTTAAACGCCTCTGTGATTTGGCCCTATTTTAATGTATATATGACAGCACTATTTTTACGTTGTTTTTTTTTGTGTGCGCCTAAGTGTGAGTTTATAGCTCTGTGCATCTGTTTTTAATTACAAAATATATTAAATATATTAATTACATTATTAAGTTTAATAATTCAGACAAAAAAAATAAATTTATTATTATTTTCTTTTAAAATTTTGTATTGTACTGTTATGTAAACTGTCGGCATAAGTAGCCTGTGGCTAATTTGTTTTCTTATTACCCCCAACAATAACTAAATAAAGATTGATTTGATTTGATGATTATCCTATTACATGTCAAAAAAATATTAAATATCATAGGAGAGTTACTTCTGGCAGTTGATCTTGTGAAGCAAAGTATCCAACTGTTAAATTCTATCTGGATTACGTAGGGCCTATTGACTTATATTGTAATAAAGACACAGAACTCAGTATCTAAATTCTATCTCATTTAAGCTGCATTTAGAAGCTGGGTACATAACAAAAACATATAGTCCTATGATGGATTTTCAACTTCTAGATATAGTGATTAGCAACGTTTCGGCCTAGAAGCTAAGACCGTTTTCAAGCAATGATTTCAAATCTCAACAGAATATACTTAAATGGTAAAAGAACAACATTATATATTTTTTATTTATAACTTTTTTTTTTTGTATATGATAAACTTATTTTTACTTTTACATGTAGAATTACTGAACACTGTTACATCAAAGTTATTCATTGTCATATAACGTCAAACACTGAAATGACAGTCACATTATCCTAAAGTAAAACTGTCACAAAGTCATTCTACATCTTGTCATTCTAATGTAGTCATAACGTCAGTTACTAATCAAATTAATAACGTTATTTTACCATTTAAGTATATTCTATTGAGATTTGTATTGGACATTGGTTAAAACGGTCTTAGCATCTAGGCCAGAATGTCACTTATCAATATACCCAGAAGTTAAAAATCCATCTTAGTCATGTTTTTGTTAAATTCTAACCAATTGTACAGTAAGCGTCAGTGGCAGAAGTATTTCTCCTACCTTATTATTTTTTTTTTACATTTATAAGTCTCTGTCCTGTAAATAAAAAGATACTAAATATTGTAGTCTGAGAACAGTATGGCAGAACAGTAAGCGAAGCATTGCCATGTCACCGGGACTCTAAGAAATTTATGTTTAAAAATTATAGACAGCTGGTTGTGTTAATTATAATAATTATAGGTTAAATGGTTGTGTTAAAGTTGCTGTCTATATTTAGAATACAGCGCCGTCACATAAGTGAAATACCCTTGCAAGAGTGTTGTTGTTCTCTGGGAGCCACATGGAAAGGATATAGGGATGCCACTGTGTTGTGGTGTCCTGTTTTGTATTTGTTGCCAGTCACTTCAAGTGTGCTTTCCATCACCATCATATTTAAAACATGTAGGTAATTGCATGTTCTTGACTGTGTTACTGAACTGGGCAAATTTAGTACTGAATTGTCTGAAAGAAAGGTACAAAAACTGCTGGCTACATGAAGTAAAGTTTCATTTGCTGGTTTGTTATTATTATCACTGTAGATTTTTTCTATTTAAACTTTATTGTTGAAACGATTATCATACACTGTATATCTTTTTCTATTTTTAACTTTACTGTTGAAACATACACATGATGTGACCTACTTATACTCTGTACAATAATATTACTATTATCTTTTCAAACATCTAAATCTTCCAATCTGTATACAGTAACACTTTGAACACTGCAAAATAAATCATGTATCTATTGTACTTATAGATATATCTATCTACATTCTACATGTACCTTGCAACAGCAGTGACTAATCTAGATTTTCTTTCTTTGAAGAGGGTTTCCCCTTTGGTTAATAAACTTATGAAAACATTGTCAGTATTTCAGAGTGAAATTCACATCACTATGACATTAAACACTAATCAGTCATTTGATCAATCTTTCAATCATTAAATGTTCTTCTATATACATGTACCATTACATACATTTAGTGCATCTTATTGTCTTTCTAAACTGCCATCTGCCATGTATTATTTTATATTTAAGACCGTTTTGCAAATGTTTTTTTCTTTAACAGAAAGCCAGCGACTTGGTTAACATAACATCCCTGTGATTGGTTGTCTCAGAACAGCTGGTTCAGATAGTCACATAGCCATATCTTCAAGTGAAAACAATGGACCAGCATTTATGACAGCTGTTAAACTGACTGACAAATGATGGAGAATTCTGGAAATAAGGATGGTGAGTTAAGGTTGAACAGATTTCTGAAACGAAAGTTCATTTTCAGATTGGTAGTCAATATAGTGTTAAAATTTAAATCTTTTTTATGAATGAAATGGACAGTTCTGTGCACTAATTTTTATAGTGGTGACTTTTTCTAGAATGAACATCATGACAAACAAGTGTTAGACCCACTGATAAACTTCTTTACCTTCTGAGTGACATTAAAGGCCATGCTAGAATGTTATACTTTATTTGTAGTACCATAATGAGTAAAGCTGTGTCAAATCAATGAAGTTGCAATCAGGAAACTGTTCAAGTTACAGTGTTTCAATATAATTTCTCTCAGAGGTCTGTTCAAAAACTACCGAGGGACATTTCTGGGGACAGCTCTAACCTAATACAAGCAGCGAATCAACTTATGAGAGAACTAACCTACCGTAGTTTGGCATTTAAAAAAATGAAGTTCCATTTACCTCAAGGTCAACCAAAAGAAACTGGAATCAGCGTGAATGGGTGTTAAACTTATTTAGCAGTAACTATGTTTGTTTGACAGATGATGCAAGTGAGTCAGTCTCTAACAGAAAATCATGGAGAAATCTGGCCGGATTTTGGTAAGACTTTATGATCACAATAAACTGTTAACTCTTTGGTTCCCACCCGTTTGGTCACAGAAAATGTTACACACTTGGTTCCCTTCTCTTTTGTTTCAATAATGTGTAAAGATCAAAATTTAACATAATCAATCATTTAAAACCAAACAAAATACGGCCATGGGAGGCCGTAGTATGTTTAAGTCCGACAGAATGGCGTCAACATAAAAAAAAATTAGCAAAGAAGACATGTTGCAAATTTTTTTTAAATATGGGACTGGTAAGAGTAATTTTAGCTAAATAACTGGCCTTTTTTCTAAATGTATAGGCCTGCCCAACCATTTATAAGGGTGTTATAGTATTAACTACATGTAGGAAGCACCTTTCAGTGCAGTCATGTTGCATGGCCAAGCAGGACAGTTGTGCAGGCACCATGGATGTATAAACAGTACCAGAGGTGCATTTGTGTTATCTGTGCATATCTCCTTACTTAGAAAATAATTTATGCAGATACGGAAAATCATCTGGAAATTGCTGTCCGGCCAGATGTTACAATTGAAATCACATGTTGTCAAACATTTCAAATGCTAACCCTGTCCTTTTAACAGATTGATTAATTTTAAATTTTGAAAATTTTCAGTTCTTGTTATTGTGACATAGAGATAATAGCATTACATTATTGTATCAACATAAGCATAAGACAATAACAATAACTGAATATATATACTCTTTATAATAATAATAATAATAATAATAATAGTAATTATAATAATAATAACTAATAATAACAACTACTAATAATAACTTAGAAACAGTAATAGTTTCGTTATAATACTATTTTCATACCAATTATAATATATTAATTAATGTTGTTGTAACATCTATAAACAATACAAAAACATGACGACAGATGGATTTTCAACTTCTGGATATATTGGTTAGCGACGTTTTGATCTAGTTGCTAAGATCGTTTTCAAGCAATTTATACAATATACATGTAATATATTATATTCTGTTGAGATTTGTAATCATTGCTCGAAAAAGATCTTAGCATCTAGATCGAAACATCGCTTACCAATATATCCAGAAGTTGAAAATCCATCTCAGTCGTCATGTTTTTTTAATGTACCCAGCTTCTAAATGCCACTCAAACAAGTCATTAAATCACCGACAAAACTACAAGAGTTGTCGTTTGTTGCACTGTAAGCAAACCATTCCATTGGCTGCCCAACCTCATTTCGTCATTTTTCCAAATAAAGATATATGCACGGAAAACACAAACAATCATATGGTACCATGTATGTTAGAGACGCCATTTCAATTAAACAAAACTATTTAAGTGTCTCCATGGGAGGGTGGGGTTTAGGCTGTTTGTGGTCTATGTTGTCTGATACAGTAAACAGTTACTTTGGAATCTGATGACAAGTTTGAAATTTGTTATCTGTTTTCTTTTCAGGCTGCTGGGTTTGTGCAACAACTTTGCCTATGTTATTATGTTGAGTGCTGCTCATGATATTCTTGAAAGTGAAGAAAAGGGAGAAAACTCTACTGATATCAAAGTGGGTCTTCATAAATTTCACTCCATTTTAAACTGGAAAATGAATATTTAACTGAAATGAAGTGAAATGTAGTGAATGCAACTTTAAGAAAACATACAAATTCATGTATTGGTCACATAAATACACTAGCTAGCCTCCCAATTTAATGATTAAACTGATAAGATACTATAACGGAATAATAATGATTAATAAATACAAAACAAGCTATAGATGTGATTCAGTTGCTTCTATTATGTGTTGATTTCAGATCAAAAGTACAATATGAATGTCAGTTATCAGAATGTCAATCTGTTCCTTGACTCTGATATTGGTAATATGGACTGGATGATTGATAGACTGTCTTGTGTTACATGTAACCCTCAGGACATTTTGAGGATATTTAAATCCGTAGTGGCCTCAATGGTTCCTTTCAATATCTTGTTTTTTAGACATGTTTTTACGCTACATTTGTACATGCATTTAGAAAGTGACCAATACCAATAGTTTCGTGTTTTTTTTTGGATAACATACGTTTAGATTGAACATATTCTACTTCAGAAAATGTTGCAGGCATCGACCCACCTGGTGGGAATCGAACTCGAGACCTTCAGAGTCAGGCACTGAATTGCCAGTAGTAATAGCAGGGTGGTCAAGGTAATGAGCGTTGTGATGTGATTCAGTGAGTAACTGTAGGGTTTGGGCTTCGATTCCTGGAACGGTCTCAGTCTGCAACATTTTCTGAATTATAATCTGTTAGAATCTGTTTAATCTATAAAGACAGGCCCTCTGGCTAAGGGCAGTAGGTTTGCAGATAATATTCATACTGTCCTACTTATATAGCACTGGAGGAACATTATCTTTCGAACAACGAGAACACTGAAGTGACAACACATTTTATGCTTGTGTTAAGTCACTAGCACAGCGCCGTGAAATACCCTTGAGCATGGCATGGCGTTAAACACCAATCAATCAATCAATCACAAAAATCAAAATACTGTTGTAAGTTGTTTTGCGGTCTGTTGTAGAACTCTACAGTGAGTGTACATGTATCAAGTGGTCAGGCCTTGACTTCAAACAACACCTACCTGAAGTGTAATCCAATCGGAACAGGGGTTAGTTCCAAAATATCATTTTATAATTTGTGTAACATTAAACACCAGTTGTGCTGAAGCCTCCTGTGCCCTGGTGCTCTCTGAGCTAAGGGACAGGTGGTTGGGTGGGAGCCTCCTGTGCCCTGGTGCTCTCTGAGCTAAGGGGCATCAGGAACCTGACTTTTTTTAGGTGTCCTCTTGCCCTTTAAATGTTATGTGGTGTCCTCTGTGTTTAGGGTGGTTCCTTCACACACTGGATTGGCATGCCGTCATATCAGTGAAATTATCTGAAGTATGGAGTATGATCTGAATCGAGCAAATAAACAACAAATACCAGTTAAACAAGAACTCAGTTTGATTTCTAGAATGTATTAATTTGATCTTCACCAGTAAAAGTCATAGTTTACCAATTTTATTTATATTTCGATATCTATTTTACAATCAATTTAAAATTGTATTAATCTGATTTTAATGCCAGTGTGAATGTTAAAGGCCTTTAACATGTTTAATCGGTTTATATTCCGATATATAAAGTATTGAGGAATGAGTGTCATGGTGATACATGTCACAACTGTTGATCTTGATTGAATCCTTACAAACAGCTACAATGTTACATCATGTATAAACTGATAAACCTCAGACTTGTCAGGTGTTAAGAGTCACAGTCTAAATAATCTATATTTATTAAATATTTTAAATAGATTGTATAGATTGAAATTTTCAGTAGATTCATTGAATTCATTGAAAACCTAATGTTATTTGAACTGGAATGATTGACTGAATGATTGGCTTTTTCTTTAATTCCTGTTATTAATGAAATATAGAGGTGTTACAGAGAAAAACAGTTTTTAATGTTTGGAATTGTTTACATGGACATAAACTCTATTCTCCGTTTGTTATGGCTTTTTTAAAACTTTGATTATTTTATTTTAAATGGCTTCATTTCATTTTCAGGCAATTCTCTTGGCAGATATTTTACCTACACTGATTGTCAAGCTCACCTCTCCTTTTTACATACAACGCATTACTTACAGGTAGATATCATTAGTTACAAGTAGATATCATTAGTAACAGGTAGATATCATTAGTTACAGGTATATGTCATTAGTTACAGGTATATATCATTAGTTATAAGACCTGTGTTAAAAAAAGAGGATCTTTAAAATGACCCTCTTTTCTTTTGACTATATTTATAATAATCTGACTTCACCGATTGGGCTGGCATGCCATCATATACATGTAAGTGAAATAACCTTAAGGACGGTGTAAAACCCCAATCAATCAAACAAATCTCATGCAACAAGTGATAATTAATAAGTTACCCTAAATTCTTGACACATTCGACCCCCTTTACAACTTATTAAACTACATTTTATGCAAGGGTTAAGAAGTGTAGACATGCAATTTTTAAAAATTTATGAAGTTCACACTTTAAATTAGTTTTAGTTCCAAATTTTAAACTTTCAATGAATTACTTAAAGTTTGTGCCCTTATAGAGGTCAAATTTGTTAAGGATTTATAACTTATTACTAATGAATAAGAATAAACTATTTACTTTTGACCTGTTTGATTGGATTGCCCTGTTTCCCCAATTTACCTGTGGTTTAAAGTGATGGAACCTATTCGACCGATCATGCTCAGAGGGGAAAATGGTTGGTATTTGAAATGCGGAAGTAAAAACATTTCTTTTGTTATTATTATTTTATTGTTATGGGATTGAAACGGTATCAATAAAGAATAATTTTTGACTTGTTTTGATTATTTTTAATTTGGTCTATAAGATTAGTTTTGGTACAATTTCAGAGTGAAGGTGTCTTTTGTAATAATATTCGCTTTTGCGAGTTTTCTTCTGGTGGCCTTAGGAGAGACTGTATCTGTGAACATATTAGGTTAGTATTCTATTCTCTTATTTCATTAGCGGATGATTGGGTGGGTGCCTCCTGTGCCCTGGTGTTCTCCAAGCTAAGGGGCACACAATGCCGAGTTGTAGTGGTGTCCTTTTTTTATCCCATCAGCATATTATGCCGTAGGGATAATGTCGTCACGATGTCCGTCCCTCTGTCCGTATAGACGACTTGAACAAGATATAAACAATACATCTTAACACAGGTTTTTCAAATTTTGGAAACACATTGGTCTTGTACTAAACTACA
>JAVFBZ010036765.1:0-10810 GCA_032466195.1 Katharina tunicata
TGGATGTCTGGATTTTCAAAACTTAGCAGAAATACTTACATTTACAACTTTAATACGATCAAAATCACTTATTTGAATTTTAGAAGCTTAGGTACATCTTGGCCTATTTGTGAATTAAGGCATGCTAATTATCTTTTTATATATTTAGTAAATATATATTTTTGTCAAGAGTAATCACACTGGCATAGGGATATCGACTAATTAAAGTCCATAAATAATCTCATGTTCTAGATCAATTCTCAGAGACAAGTAAATATATACATACTGTATGTATGCTCTATACGAATTACATTTTTATTTTGGTTTGATATTTAGGTATTTGTGATAAAATAATTACAAAGCGTGAACCAATTTGCGTCACCTTTCTAGAATAGGTAGATTTTTTTATACTTTTTTGTAATATATATATATATATTCATTCACATGTTTTACCTCTTATTAACGTTTGTTAAGCTTTTCATAATGTACATTTCATAGATAGATACATAAAATTAGATGTAGTTTTATTTTACTCAGGAGTTCTTAGACTGATGTCATTGGTAAAAAGCATCATAATCAGTCATGACAAGAAAGGATTTTTGTTAATGACTCTTAATTATATAAGACAAATATCACTATTAATTAATAATAGTTGTTACACATAGATAAGCTACGGTTCAGACCTGAAAAAATAGGCAAAATACTGAATCAGTTCACCAAATTCTGCTACATCTTTTACCACAATCATCCAGCACGATAATCCAACATCCGTGTGACAGTTTTATTGTACACGACTCGTATACTACAATATTATCAAGGTAAGATTTGAAAAAAATGTCTTTACACCCCATTAATTTTCTGAACTAGAATATGTTCAATGTGAGCGAGTGTTATTTCCAAAAAACGAAATGCAGTGTATTTTCAACAATGTATGTTAGTTTAGAGAGTTCTGTGTGAAATTTTTAGTTGTGAGGTCTCCATAAGTATATTTAAAGTACATTGTAAGATCTCTGTGATGATAGGCCTCTGGGTTATATGGGGACGTTTAGATTACATGTGTATATCATAAGATACATATGAAACACACCGGGACTGTGATAATATTTAAACCAATTACCCTAATTCTTCAACCATTTCACCCCCTCTGAGTGTGTTTAGTCAAATAGGTAACATGAAATTAGACTACAAGCAAATTTGGGAAACGGCATAATCCAATTATAAATAATTAAGTGATTATTATAGCCTACTGTATAACTTATTAATTAGGCTCTGTGTCTGAGATTTAACAAGTTAGACAGAATGAAAGGCTTAATGTTGCAAAAATCTCAGGGGGTGCAAAGGTTGAAGAATTCGGGTAATCAAAATATGTGATACTGATTAAGTCACCATGAAAACATCACTTTTCTAAATAATCAGTTTTCTTGTGATACTTTACTACATAATAACATTGAACGGGGATAAATCCTGTTAAGGGAGACTGATAGACATACTTGCAGAACATTTTCAAAAAATCGACCCTTAGTGTTTAGAAATGTTGTCAAGTGTATTATTATTAGAGCCACATCCAGCATATGTCTCTATGGTGGACATTTTAATATTTATACCATGTTCCTCCACAAATTACTTAATTATTCATAAAAGATTAACTAAATGCCGCACTAAAAAAGAGGCCACTCAATAACAATAAACAAATATTGGGGAACGTTTTTTGAGTATTAGTTCATGGTAACAAGACAGAAACACTTTGGCATGAGTAAAATGTAGCTCCACTCATAAGTCATCAAAGCCCACATCATGGAAGGGATTCAATCATCGCCAATTTGACCTGTAGGCATGAGTAAACTGCATTTGTAGAGACAGATTCCACAGTTTCCATTTGTTTCACATGCAGACTATAAATTACTCTTAACTAAACTTCGTGCATCTAAAAGCCATATGGTTACCCCATGTTTGCTAATGTGTTTATTGTGCATATGGCGGTAGGCCTTTAAAAATAGGCTACCGGCGAACAAACTGAAAGATTTTTATTCATATTCATACACCTATCATGGTTGAGCTAAGTGATGACAGCAAAATAACGAAAACCACGCAAGGTTTGGCCGAATAGCCCGCCATGTCTGCGTCATTGACATTTTGATTTGTTTGTTTCTTTGATTATGGTTTAATGCAATTGCTCCTTGTGGCTCTAACAAGATAATGAAAACTTTAAACACGCTCATTTTTGGAAACTGTTCAAAGCCATGAATCTATCAGACTCCACAACAGTATTCTTCCTCCTTAACAAAAAAAATTGCCTTCTTCAGCGACATCAGATATAAATTTTTGTGTTTTATCAAAAAGAGACGACTCAAAAGAAATTTATCTTGTTAAAATCATCAGCCCCATCGAGTATAAATTTTGTTGTTCTATCAAAAAAATTATGAATCAGAAGATTTTTATATGGTTTCAAAATGCTGTTCAGTCTATTGTCAAAATCATCTGAGCATTTGAATATTATAAATATCAAACTTTACCTGGAAAAAAAAGAACAAAAAATATGTTATGATAAATAATAAGTGCCTCAAAGAACTGTAATATATGTGTAACTTTAAGTATATTTTGAATATGTAGAATGAACCTGCAAAAAATAATGTCACTTTTGTTTGGTAATTGGTGCCGTCCAGTTTTATATTATACTTTAGTTTGATATTCATATTTGTAACAAATTTATATCTGTATAATATGTTTTGATTTACCTATTAAAATATAGTCCATTAAGTATTACTTCATATTTGATGAAGTTTTATTTATTTATTTTTATCCAATACTGACTATTAGTTAGTGTAAGGTAAAGAAAAGTCTGTTCATCTGACTCGCGGTCATCTGGCTTGTAAGTGTTGGATAGTAAATAAAATAGGTGAATTGGTATAGAATGTGATTTTCTGTGAAACAAGATCGGGAAATGTTTCAGTGGTAAACTGTATGTAGTTTGAATACTTGAAATGTGGATGTTGTATAAAAGGCGTTGAGGAAAATAGATGCAGCCGTTTATTTGGAAATTTATTTGCCCTAGCGACTTTGGCCTTGTATTTCAGAACCTGTGTAGATCTATAGTATAATGAGGTAGGGACAAATTTGATATTTTAAATAAAACCTATTTCTTTACTTTTTTCTTTTTTCTCGATTGTGTGTGTTTCGCAAACATAATAAACATGCAAAAAAAGTAAATTTTTACGAACATATTTCAAGTACTATCCAACACTCACAAGCCAGGTGACTGTGATCTGACTGTCTATGCATCCTAACGGGTTTCTTTATGGATATCAACTCTGCCTTGTTGGTGGTTGGCGTACGATTTCTGTGCCATGGTGCACTCTGAGGTTAAGAGGATTGATTGACTTGTGTTTAACACTCAAACTGTATATTTCACTTTTATAACCACAGTTTTCTGTGAACAATTACATGAGCACAATAAATGTTAAGTATTATGTAGTGAATATTATGTAGCGAGTGGTTAGCTTCTTCTGCCCTGGTGCCTTCTGAGCTAAGGAAGACCAGAAAGCTGATAGTTGTGGCGTCTTGTGTTTTGCTTATGTCATTTAGTATGGTTTCCTTCGCCTATTGGGATGGCACGTTGTCATATAAGTGAAAAAGCTTTAAGTATGACATAAAGACCCCTGCAATTAAACAAGGAAACAAACAAATTATGCTCTAGAATGAATCTTCCTCCAGCATAAATACACTCTTTCCTAAGAACCAAATCCAGGAAGCTTACTTTACCATGTTTCTCATCGTATCCTTCCCTTGTCTGGTTGTTTATTGTCAGTGACCCAGGGTTCGTTCCTTCACCCACTTGGCTATCTTGTCATCACATCAATGGCTGTAAAGGGAGACAAATCTGTAACTTATGGAGCTCATTATACTGTTCCAAATCGACCATCTCCAGTAACTTCCTTTCACTTTTATTTATGGCCATAGTAGGCACTGCAGACAAAACTTCAACCACATGTAGAAAAGCGTATGCAACATGACATCGATTGTCATAAGATACAAGCTTCATTGATCAAAAATAGGATATGAATATTCATCTGAATCGAATCAGTGAGATATGTGGCATTGAGGAACATAATTCTCTCCCTTTTTAGCCATTGGCGAACCCTACACACAAATACCTTCCTTGTTTGATTGAGGTTTTACGCCATACTTCACCTTACATGTATCTCACTAATATGATGGCGTGCCAGCTCAATGGGTAAAGGGAACGACACAGGAAAATACACCACAGGATAAGCTTCTTGACATGCCTGATGCCCCTTGACCTTCATGTAACTCAGAGAGCCCCAATACACAGTAAGCTTCTACCACCCCTGACTAAATAGCACAATTATTATTCAAGTACAAGTTATGCAAGTCCCAAAAGATATATCTTGAAAACAAAAAACTAAGTTGAAGAAAATTTACTTTTACATTCAAAATCCAAAAACATTTGGTCAGGTTGACTTAGGCCTAATTTATTTTCTCAAACAAGAAAAGGTTACCAGTATATGATGGGCCACAAATCACAGCAATAATAGAAGTCAAATGCCCGCTGGTAACCATAACTCCAGGGGGTCAAGGTGGGCCAGTGTGGTTAGCAGCAGAATACAGGGACACCGTCCCTCAGAACATTCTGGATATCCACCGGGAATGTTACCAGTGGAAATCATATCTATATGTACATGTATATCCATAAGAAAAAAATCAATTCAACTCAACCTTTCGTATAAAATAATATTTTTATTACTTAAATATATCAATATGGGTTTGTATGTATTTATTCAAATTCATGGGATTCAATCAGACTGAGGTCATGTGGATTCACATCTGTTACTTACATCAAAATCAGGGAGTCCGTCTAGATTCTCTGATCAAGATGTATGTGAATGTCTGCTCAAGCCTCTAAATAAACAAGTTTTAATTTTTATTGATAAATTACATCTTGCCAGCTTTATGCTGCACTGTTTTGCCACACAAAAAAACCAATATAAACTACAGCATATATATGTGATTCTCTGAAAGCAAACTTAAGGTGTTTTGTAGTTTAAGTTAGGACAAACCATTTGTAAATCCTATTTGAAAATAAACTTAGAGATTTAGTTAAATTATCTGACAAGTACGAAATTAAAACTTGTATGTTTAACTCCCATTACAGTTAACGATTGTATGTGGCATAAAATTGTTATAGACCAGAATGTGGATTGTTTAAAAACACCACAGAAGCATGGTAACAGATCAGTTTAATGTACTACATGTACATTAGTACGAAACAAAGGTAATTGATAATCTACAAATTTTGGGACAAACACTTTGCAAAACAAAACAAAAAAATCATAATATATAGGCTTGCTTCTAAGTTAGAGAACTTGAGTACACAATCTAGTAAATAATACTATATCAATGTTTTTGCTCATATATAATCTGTTTACATAAAAATGACTAAGGTTTTTCTACTTTCATTATAGTTAAAACAAACCACCAGCAGGTACACTGTAAATAGATTTCTCTGTTATTATAGGCTGTATTTGTTCATCTATTTGGTTGGTGATGGTCCTTACTCTTAATTCAGCAAAACTAGGATTAGACACAAAACAGTAAAGCTGTTTCTGTGGAAAAATGTCTTGATAAACCATTTATAGACTGGTTTTGAACATGATTGTTTTTCAACAACATGAATTATATAAATACAATTAAAATAAATACATATGATAATATAGTTATGAGATAACTGCTCAACAGTGTATTTCATTGGGGCTAACCAAGAAAAACTGAATTAATTTTCCTACTGGATATTGTGATGTTTCTTGATGAAGTGGTGTCCTTCAATGTCATTCGTTGTAAGTGCTCTTATCTGCTGATAACAATAGGCCGCCCTGTGAGCCACTGGGTCCTTGGGCCAGTACTGTCACAAAATGTTGTACACCACTAAAATATTATATGATATTAACATGTAATTAAAAGTAATGATATTGTACGGTATTGTTTTGTTGTATGACATTTTGATAAAAGTGGCTTTGGATCAGCTAAACACTCATACCCAGAAGCCTACTGTAATTTAACTGAATAAACAAAACTAACTTTAGGTGAATGATGTGTCACATGAAACTGGTCGCAAGGATCTCTCACTTTTAAAATAAAGATGAACTTTACAGCCATTAAACTCAAGATGGTCACAGCAACTACACGTTTATCAACTTGGACCCATAAAAACTTATATACAGGTAAACATGCAAATATAAATATGGTGCAATACCAATGGTGCAATTAACGTAAGAAACTATTATAATTTTTTTTTTTTTTTATATTAAATGTGTATGTCCACCCAAATAAAATTTAACTAACACCCAGATGTAAAACGATTAGTAATTACAAACAGGTAAATGGCTAGGATAAGAAATAGTCCAGCTAAAATCCTAACATAAAACTATCAAAATTCAACATTTTTTTTCTTTTTATTTTTCCCTTTCATTCCTATGACAACACATACTATAACTATAAATTCAACTTGTTAGAATTAATTACATTCCAAAGTTAACCAAATATTTACCAATAGATTTACATAGAACAGTAGAAGGAAAGAAGAGAACTTCAAACCATTCTTTTAAAAAATAGATTGATACATGTAAGACTAAAACCAGATCTAAAAACGCTTCCCATTCCCCAAATCTGGTATCCGTGGATACAGTTGTACTTGTCATATATACAAGCATATCAAATGGGGTGGATTGATTTGACCAGGGGATCAATCACAGAGAACAGTCGCCACACAAACCATGGCTGTGAAGTTAACCCTGTTGCTGCTTCTGATATATTTTAAGAACAGTTACATTCGTTTGACTTTGACAAAACAAAGACATGCCAAAAAACAAAAGAAATCTATCCTATTCAAAAAGCTAGTGTCATAAATTCAATTCATTTTC
The DNA here is from genome assembly GCA_032466195.1 of Katharina tunicata. Lineage (NCBI taxonomy): Eukaryota > Metazoa > Mollusca > Polyplacophora > Chitonida > Mopaliidae > Katharina > Katharina tunicata. Next base: position 6,915 of record JAVFBZ010036765.1, read on the forward strand.
AAGTCAGGTGAAAGTTCAAATTTGACACTTTGGCATCAATATTCACATTCAGAAGCTTAGACTTGGTAGAGGACTTTAACAATGGAGCGAGGGATTACATTTTTAGGGTCACATGTACATCCAATTAAAGGTGAAGTGCTGGCAGTGTTGTTTTGTTTGATCTAGATCTAACCCTCAGGTTGGTGATCTGGGGCCTTGTCTTCAGATCTACAGGTAAATAAGATAATACTGCAATGCCTATAAACGTTTCACACCTGGCTTTAATCCGATCAGATTGACCATACAACAAATATACTAAATACATTTCTGAAAAATGACAACAAGCAATTTGTTAAATGTCATTCTCTGGCTAGCACTCCTTTCAAATAGTCATAAAAACCACTAATGTGATTAAAACGACAAATCATTTGTCTAGCTCTTTTGACAATTGTGCATAGCACTCTAATATAACTGCTAAAAGATGTTGGGATTGCATACAGTCCAGTAAATAACCACATGTTCCTCCCTATGTGATAACCATATGGTAAAGGCATATTAATATATGTATAAGAGTAATATACTAATAATAAAACAAATTTTGGTTGCATAGAAATAGTCTGGTCTTTCTTGACAACAATAATACATAGACTACAAGTGAATATGGTGAGAAATGTTAAGGTGTCTTGTCCTTTTATCCTCCACAGGCACTGAAAGAATATTGAGTTTTACTGGCTATTGGCTTCAACATGATTTATTTTCTGAGTCACCAAAATGATATTTTACCATTCATGTTGTTGACATTTGACGTTATTAATTTAAACGATATTGATAAAGCATTTGTAAAGCCTTTGTTGTGCTTTGTTTTGTTGTAAAGGTAATAAAACATGATAATGGAGATGGTAGATACGTATATTGTATTAGCCAATGTCAGTCAGAATCTTCCTCATCCCCGTATTCATCAGTGTAAGATCTTGGTGCAGTGGCCTGTTTCAACAATGCAGCACATTCTGGGTTTTTGGCAAGGTCGTAAGCAGTTTTATCATCATTGTTCTTGATCGTTGGGTTAATGTTTTTCTCTAGCAGTAACATGACAACCTCTGCATGGCCCCTCCATGAGGCCGAGTGTAGTGGAGTGTCGCCTAGCTTGTTCTGAACATTCACCTCACAGTTAGGCACAGACAGTAGAGCAGCGGCACATTCGGTGTGGCCCCCATGGCTTGCCCAGTGCAGTGCAGTAGAGGAAGCTTTATCCAGTCCGTTCACCGACACATGGTTGTTGATACATTCATTAAGGAATGAAATGTTACCCCTCTTAGCTGCTTCATGAAGAGGGTGATCTATAGATTCTGTGTTACTTTCTACATAATTACTGGGTATGAGTCCAGTTTCTTTCCCTTTCTTTGCCTTCCACCAGCTCTTGTCAGATTGATCTATAATATACATGGTATCCCCTTCCTCAAATGACAATTCATCAGGTTGTTGGGCCACATATGCATAGAGAGTGCGGACAACCTTAACCTGCCCTGGCTTAGGTACAGGAGGGGGTGGTCTGCGAGGTGCAGGCTTATCAGTCATTATTGGTTTGTAAAGAGCTTCACCTCAGTCCTGACTACAATCTGCAACTTCTACAATCTGTAAACAGAGAAAATATTAGACAAAATAAATTAACCGACTGAACCAACATTTTGAACTAACAATATAAACCCAGAAATTCAATATCCAATGTATCAATCTATTTGCCTGTATGTTTTGACAGCATGCCAGCCCAATGGGTGAAGGAAACCACCCGTAAAGACACTGCCAGCAACATGCCACAGGTCATTTACACGACAATCTGTTTGATTGATTGGGGTTTTATACTTGAGGTCATTTCACTCATATGACGGCATGCCAGCCCAATGGGTGAAGGAAACCACCCGTAAAGACACTGACAAGACACCACAGCACATTTACAGGATGAAAACTGGACACCACATCAAATCAGCACTGATTTCACCAACTTCCACTGTATAAAACTATACTTTTGATTAATGTGGTGATCACTCAGCCAGAGTCAGTGCCATAAGAATTTAATGGCTGTACGTTTTCACAGCTTTTGTATAGTAACATTGCATGTATAGGTATATAGCATTTTATTACAATATTATGCAAGTGCAGGCATATTTGTAATTAGTGCAAAATAAAACGAACAAAAGGAAAGTTTTCTTGGGGTCACTAGTGGATAGTGAAACTCTTTTCCATTTGATTGGTTGGGTATGGTTTAAGAGGTTTAGCATCAACCCTAACCATTGAAATACACTGTATATTGTTGGTGAGCAAATGTTGAAATTTATGGGCTAACATAATGTGAGAAGCATCATGGGAATAACTATATGTTTACAGATATTGCAGTACTAAAGGTTTGGCATGCCCTATATTCTTTATTTTACATGTAAATGAAGATTTAGGTCTAATACATGTACCGTGAATCCTCTATAAATTCAACTCCTTTACATGTACCACTTAACAAACTACATATTATTCAAAGGCTAAGAAGTGTAGAAATATATTCAGACTTGAAACTATCGTAAAAATTAAAGTTTTAGTTCAAAACTCACATTTAATATTCCAATATGTCGAAAAAGCCCTCTCATATGAAAAGTTTCAAAAGTGTTTTTCAAAGTTTCAGTTTTCCCTGATCCCTTTTGTCTCTTCAAAGAAATCTAAATAAAATAAAGAAGCTCAAATCATTTTAAATTTATTGTCATTAATCCATGTCTGCCATGCTGCCATTTGTTTGACACGGATCAAATGTGTTTTTTATGTAAAAAAACTCAAAATCTTGTAACAACCTGGGGCAACTGTCTCAAATTTTGATTTGTTTGATTGGGGTTTTACGCTGTACTTGAGGTTTAACGGTTTATGAAAATCATCCCCAACGACCCTGGACTAAAAAGTAGACTTCACAAAAAATTGTTGTCCTGTATTCGCTCTATCGTACACTGAACATGTGAGCTTTGGTCAAATAACGATTTTTGTTTTAACAATATATGTGCACAATTACTCTTTTATTTGTGAAAAGTCTGTTGCACTCAATCCAGCGTTTTAGATGCACTCCTAATTCCTCGACCCTACACTGCCTTGTTCTACTTTTGGTTCTTTCGGCATTCATGTAGTTAAGAACACGAACATGTTCAAACTCTGTGGAATATAATGTTGGAGGCATTCATTCAAAGTACTGATGAGAAATTAAAGTCTTTTATCTCATTGTCCACCAGAGCAAAGGTTGGCAACAACTTTTCACACGTAAGTATGAAGATCGCAAGACAAACAACTATGATATCCTGATGTTTTCTACCCAATTGGTTCTGGATTTTGATATTTTGACAGTTTTAAGCTGAGGGTCCATAGTCCTACATTTTGTGACTTCAGCTATTTAAATACACTGATATTTGTTTTATCAATTTTTTTTATGTGGCCAGATTATTGATCGAATAGGCTACCTCAAGGTGCACCCCAGGTGTATAGCCTTTCACATGTTGAGATGAAATAAGTCCCGGTAAAATGGCTGACCAATCTGTACAAACCAAACAAAATGACAACTTGAAGAGTCTCCCTACTAAGTTTCAAGTAATTATTTAAAAAACAAAATAGCCCTCATTGTATTCCAGAAATCAGAGAATCTTTTAATATGATTTTAAGCTCTTAAGGTGGTCAAGAATTTGACTTCTACTGACAGCCGTGTGACCTATAGTTTTAGTGTGTATCACTTTCATTAATTAACAAACTCACTAACAAGTATGATATTTGAATTAATTATTTCTTTAGGAAGATTTTGGTACCGGTATGTGATATGTGTACCCACAGACGCTTGTATCTAGAGAATAATCGCCGAAAACTCATTACACTAGCCCTCTACTGTATGTATAAGAGGGGAA
>JAVFBZ010036776.1:0-10809 GCA_032466195.1 Katharina tunicata
AATCATTTTTGGTTGCGTTTGGTCAAGGATGATCTTCTGAAACATTCCAGTAACAATGTGCAATCCTACAAAACTGTATTAGTTAACATATGTGTACAAAATTGTAAGTATCATTTTTGAATTTCATTTTGCGTTTCTTTTTTGAAGAGTGTATTTTTGACTTGGATATATAGTAAAATCAAGGAACCGAACACAAAATACTGATTTGCCACAACACTTATTGATACATGTGTAATATGTGATTTGCACATGTAAGTTGTGAAGTCATGAGTCCGAATTCAGTTTAAAATGCGCGGATGCAACTATAAATGAAAAATCGGCGCTATAAGAATTTTATTTCATATAGCGTCAGGATCGCTGGAGGGATCCGACGCAAAATCGAATTTTTCATTTAACGTCGAATGTCGACGCTAATATATATATAAAAAAAATCATTTAGCCTAGCAGACGTACCGCTTACTGATTTTTTTTCATTTAACTTCAATTTCAGCTATTTAAAATTTCGTCCCTGTTTCGTATATGAAAAATGGTATCTGGACAGTTCTCCCATGTTATCGGCATCACTGCAGAAATCCCGTATATCCCCATCGTAAACCATTCCTCCCTCTGATACTGTTGCCATTTTTCATACACCACATGGATGGAATTTGAAGTAGCTGAAATTGACGTAGAAAGTACAAAATTTCATTTATCTCATATTCATATTATAAATTATATACATATATAAAATTTGTTCATATACCCTTGATTTTTTGTTGATAGTTACAACAGTGCACTACTGTACTTGTCTCTAGCGTTTCAACACTGCTACATGTACAAACAGCTGCATCGCGTGCACTAATAAGTCTCAGTGAGGGAGAAGGATCGATAATAATAGGTATAGTAAACATCGGAATGTCCTGAAGGCAAACTGGTGTTAATCATTCTTTAATTTTTAGAATTCAACGAAGTAACCAATGCTGATAAGGATCTCTCACGATCTGGCAGACCGAAAGCGGCATCTCAACGAGACCACCCGGTCCTTCTTGCGCATTGCGACACGCACATCTTTCTTCAAGAGCACAGCACTACGCCGTAAGTGGCATTTGCGCAGGGTGTTCTCCACAAGAACCGTTCTGAGTTGCCTTAAACCAGTTGGAAGTCGCGATATGAGACCAATTAAATGCCCACTACTAACCCAGGCCCAAGAGCAAGCACGATTCGACCTGGTGTCTCAATCGTCAGTATCACAATTTGGCCTACTGGAAGAAGAAACGTCAGTTTTAGCTCCAGGTTACGGACGAAAGACCACAAATTCAGCGTCTAAATCAAAGAACTTTTAAGAGACTTTCCCGTTCGGTGGGGGCTGGAGTGGGTATTTGTGTCTCACGTGATAGTAAGCCCGACCTCGCCACGGTTCAGGGTAATTCTCATGGATATTAGTACGGACTGATATACTCGAAAGGGTTGTGATACCTCATTTCGACATAATGCTCTTCTGGCGAGACCAATCTTCATGGGTGACACCACCAGACCCCACAGAACCCATGTGGTTGTGGGATTTTTGTGGCGCAACGTCATAACAAACCATACCTTGACCAGTACGAGACAGTGGACCGAATCACATATGCGGGTGAGGTGACTGGGTGCTTTCATTCGTGCTCGCAGGGTATACCAAATATTGACTTTATTTTGTTGTTGACATACTAGCCCTGCATGGCTATCACCGAAAAAAACGACATTGGAACCCATAGATTTCGGGGAAGGGGGTTGAAACTGACAAATTTGTAGTAAATTTTAACTAGAGTCTATAGATTGACGAGACTGGGCACTCTGACCAATCCCAGGCTAGCATGATATGTAACAGAAATTTGCGGTTTTCTACCTAGCACCGTCCGTTCATTGTCGTCATATAAGTGTACTCATGGTGCACGACGTTAAACACGAAGCAAAAACAAATCAAAGCTAGAACTGCTGAGCGATATTTAAACAAATTAAGAACAAGGAAGTGAGGGGAGCTCCTCTTTGTTAATCTTGGATCAGATTGTCGCGAAAAGAGCCCAAAGCACGTCAAAAATGTTCAGCTGAAGTATATAAATGATGGCTTTACAGTAAGAAATACTTATGAAACAAACTCAATTCATTTGTCACTTTTGTCTTTTTTACATAACCGTTTAAACAATGCGTTTGGCCTTAAATCTTAATAGCCATATAACATTCCCAAAATAGACCTACACATCACGACAACGAGGACAATGTCAGGTGTTGTTTATCCACGTTCAACGGATATTTTTTAGAACGCTAATTATGTAAATTAAACTTGTTCGATGTGTACGTACTTGGAGGATTTATATTTTCTTTTGGAAAATCATTACATTATTTAAGTTATTTGTTAATTTCTTTTTTGAAGAGATGATGTTATGACTAATTAAAACCGATTAACTTAATTTATTCCATCAAATCTACGGAAACGGTGTGGGATCCGCGCCTCTAAATTTGAGCAAATGTGAGTTTCATCCTTAAATCTTGTCCAAATTTTATGGACAGAAGACTTTCCCCTTGTTAACTTTTGGGGCAAATGACCCGTTCTTGTCCCCGATATGGACATGCGCCTACATTATCTGTTGTTGCATCATTCGTGTTTGATATTACAGGTTGTGAAATCTTTCAAAATAAAATTTAGTAATGTTATCATATAACTTTACTTTGACTAGTCATAAGTACAAAGTTAAGTTGTTAAATGTGTTATGTCCATGTAAAACGCCAAATGCTTTTGTTCGTTGTATATATTGTTTAAAAGAAAACACTTCATGGTATACACATCATTACATTTAAAGGGTCCCCAACAGTCCAAAGCTTATATAACGGCAGCTTCGCTCAAATAAGATGTGTTGGTAATGTCGTTTATCATCCAGTTTAGATATTGGAAAAATTACCACATGTCGTGAAGATACTACAGAATGTCATAGGTTTATAATTGGCATCTGATAAATCACTATTTTAAAACCTATCATCAAATTATAAATTAATAAGACTATAATGCGTAAACCAAAGTCTAGCTGAAATATTACTCAAGGTTATATCGGACATCTATATTTGAACTAATGCCTGGAGGAAATACATTTTACAGAGACTTAGATCAATGCAAATGTTGACGTTATCGTCGATCAAAATAAATTATAAATAAAGATAACTTGTTACAATACCCCGAAGCAGCATATTTAGCAATATACGCCTTATCAGTACAACTTCGCGTATATCGTATAACAGCTGCTACTGATTACTTTAAAACAAACTGGCATCAAACTGAAGTTACTTTCCAAACGTCTCACTGTCGAGATTGTAGATTTGACGTTAGAAAAACTTTGCTACATATTCACGCATGGTCAATTGGCTTCCAGGACACAGCAAAAGTCGGAAAATACTCAATAAGTTTGTGGAAGTTGAGTAGGCACAGTAGGTGATGACATCGAGATTTTACCTCTTTCAGCCTGTATGCAATTGATATGAAACGGATTTTCAACTTCCGTCAGACTCAAGTAGTTTAAATGTAAGATGCCTTGTCTTCTATTTTTTTTGATATACTTTGTATTTGTTAGTCGTATCGCTGGAGGAAGATAAAAAAGGAAGCGTGCAAGATATCAGACCTAGATTTCACAAAGCATGATTACCATATATCGAACTCGCATGTAATTGTCTTCATTGACGAGCGTTGATTATCTCAAGTTGGATATCACTCTGTTAATGCTACGTTTTTGTACAAAACCATGTAAAAAGTTTTATGCTAGAGAGTAAACAAAATAGTGATAAGAGACGAGATCATTTGTAAAAAATGAGAACAAGAACACAGATGTATGTAGTAAGGACATTTATCATAAATAAATGACTATGTTTGGAGCATGTACATAATTTGAATGATGGTATGAGAAAAATATATCATGCCCCAAACCAGGATTATTTCAAGTAGAATTTTTGGCAAAGGTGAAGGCCAAAAAGGGCCCAAGAGGAACAATAAAACATTATTAATGAGGGAGCGGAGGGTCGGTCATTTTGAGCAGGAAAAATGCGTTCCGCCAGCTGCAGTCCGAGATATGGACTGCTTCCTTGGATCAATGGAGAACGTGGTATGATGTTACTATGGTTGCAAAAAGACCATGATGGAAACACAAGTGACATGACGTTGTTTTAAAGAAGAGCGCTAGTGACATTTGTATAAAGCTGACCCTCACCATGCCTTAAAGTGCTAAAAAAGAATTGTTACAATATCATTAAAGCATATTTATCTGTTAACATTAACACTATTATAATATAAAATGAATATGTGTCTGTGTTCGGATGACATACAAGCGCTCTGCACATGGTGGGGTCTATTTCTGACCACTCTTCGAAGCAGTGTCTTCAAACAATTTGGCGATAAGGCTTGCTACATTTAATTGTGGTCTTTTGTGTGTATGACTAACTAAACTGCAAAAAATAAACAGAGCACCAAATCAACATGAATGAACAGTTCGACAGAGGTAATTAACAGAGGTTAGACATACATACATACATTCTGACGAATGATGTGCGCCATGATTGATAAGTTTGTCTCATCTAAATTCTATTAACAGAGGTTAGAGATTTTTTTTTCCATAAATTCAACTTTTAGAAGGACTTTGCGAAGTTCGGCTTCACAAGTTTTGCAGGCAAGTAAATTATTATAGAAAGTTATAGAAAGGGATATAATCGAATGGGAAATGCTAAAATGTTTAACATACAAATGCAGGACAAAAAATACCCAGTTTCTGTGGTTAATTAAATGCTTGTCAATAACACAACGTGAGTCCACTGTAACCTGTGTGTCTAAGGGAGATAATCCTTAACACTTTTTGAAAAACTGGCAACAAACATTCCGCATAAATACAAAACAAAAACTAACATCTGGTTTCATTCCAGATAGAATTAAATATTTGTTTTATCTGGGCTAATATCAGAGTCGCCTCGTGGGTTTTTATCAGGAAGATTTATCGGTGATAATGATGGACTCATTTACGAAATGATACAATATATATTAACTACATACTACAGTTCCAGAATTGCTTCTGTTTATCGATTTCGAGAAACCTTTCCACTCGATATCTTGGACTTTCATATCTCAGGTTATATATTTATTTAACATTGGTCCGTCTTTAAAGCAATGGATATCTAAGTTTTATCAGAATATCCAAACCTCTGTTACACATAATGGGTTTCTGCCAGATTTCTTTAAGTTTTTCTCGGGCTTAAGTAAGGGGGACTGGGCCCCACCATATATTTTCTTGTGCAAAAGTACTTTTATTCTGATTAACATATTAAATTGATCAAAAGTATGCAGGTTGCGGGAAATAAGACAATTTGTAAACGGTACTACTCTCCCGCTAGACGACTCCGAGCTATCACCTATGGAATCCATGAACGTACTTAATTATTTTTGCCAGCATTTGGGTAAAACATAAACACAACAAAAAAACTAACTCAGCCTGGATCGGCTGCAGAAAGCATTGCGGAGAAACAATCAATCGTCGCTACAAGCTCGATGAGTTATAGCCTGATTTCAAATATTTAGGTTTTCGTCTGTTCATGTTAAGACAATATTTAAAACAAAAGTTAGAGGCGGTTTTGTCTTAAGTGGTAAATTACCCCAGTGAAAGGCAAAAAAAAAGAATGCTCACTGCATAAGGAATTTAAAAAAAAATTGATTAGGATTTGACACATTTCCAATTAAAAATTCTGGCAGAATTTTCAGATTTTTTTACTTTTACCAGGCTTTTAAGCTACCTTTACCTTCAAATCTGGGGGTAGAATTAACGGAATACCTCTAACTTTTACTTTTTGATGAAAATATATATAATTCATGTGATTCTGTAAAAACCAAAAATACTGAATATTTGTGTGCGTATGTGGCTTTAACGTAGTAAGTTTTCTCATATGTATGGTTTCTTTAGGTAAACAAAAACAAACCTCTACCCCTGAGGTTTTCAGAAAACATTCCTACTGTTTTTCAGACAAAATGTCAAGCGAATGAAGTAATTTATTTTGTTTTGTTCGCCTTATACCAGGGCAATCAACGAAAATATTGTTAATGTAATTGTACGGATGTCCGAGTCAATATCCCAAAGTACAAAATTTGTTTTGAACCGTTTAAGTTAACCTTATAGGTAGATTAAAGTAGTACTGAACTAGGATTGGGGTGCTATTGACCAGTGTGTTCCCTTCACCGTGATTCTTCTTCTTTCCGATGCATATTTTAATGCAAAAAACAGTTTTACATAACAGTTTATTAAACTATCTTAGAACATCTAGGGACGTGGATTGTAAGGGATTTAACTGATGTCCTGGCGCAATGTAACAAATCGTCTACTTACTAAATGCACTGCGAGTGGTTGTGTGGAAGCCTCCTGTGCCCTTGTGCTCTCTGAGCTAAGGGGACACAGGATGCTGATTTGTTGTGGTGTCCTGTTTTGTTAATGTTATGTAAATGTTTTATCCTGTCTTGCATGTTGCCAGCATCGTGATTTCCTTCACCGATTGGGCTGGTACGCTGTCTTATAATTACCGGCCTAAAGCCCAAATCAAACAAACAAACTAAATGTACTTTAAGTACGGTCGTACCAAATAACGTTCAGGCCTGAGTGTCCTATTTAAGGCCAGTTATCCAGTTAGTCAGTTTATCTGACGATGGCATACTAAGGCCAAAAATATTATTTATATCGACATGACTTCCTTGTTCGGAATTTATCTTGTTCCATTTTGTTCAGTCAGACAATGTGAAACAATTGGGTGATTTTCAAGCAGTTACGAGTGTTAACCACTAAATCCAAATGCAGCTACACCCTTTATAAAACCAGTTGCATCCGTTTTGTCAAGACAGACAAAGCAAATCAAACCTCATTTGGGATATATGTGGTATTGGTCCATCCCTCATTCGGAAGCTTGTGCATTTATTTGTAACATTAAATGGGTATTAGTTATACAACATAAAACAAATTGGGAACCTCTCTGCTCAGCCAGATATGAGGACTGTTTGTTTCGTAAATACAACCGATTTTGACGTCATACTGAAAAATTCTCATTAATTTTGATTACCTGAACAGACATTTGAGTTATATCAGTCAAATAACCGACAGACGTGCGTAAAACAATTAGCGCACATATTCAGAAATTTTCAACTTCCAATCTCTTTGAAGATTTTTTTTTATCAAATAACAATACTCTCACGCTGGAATAGTGTCCTTTGTTTTGGATAAAAGTTGCTGTATGGGAATTTCAAGGTTACTTATTGTAAAATTACTTACTTGTTGACGGGAATTTGGCGTGTTCTTTCTTCAATGAACGTGTCCATTAGTCAACCGTAGATATGGAAGTAAAAAGTTTCCTCTGGCGACGTAGATCATGAATGGATTTGACAAGATTCGTTATCATTTTTCAATTCGCTATGTTAGAAAAATACGTTTGAGTCGGACGCTCAACACTTATCAAATAAATATATGTATTTGTTTAACGCAGCACTCTATCATTTGACTTATATAGCAATTTTATGTATAAGAAAAGGTAAATTAAAAATACGTACCGAGAACTGTCCTCACATATACTTCTACAATGATATCGAGAAAGTGAATTAAATTGTTGATATTCCAAACTCAAGCCCTAGGCAATCCACGAAAATGACAAAGGTGATACCAGCTGTAATACAAGTCTCTCAGGTGTATTGTTTCAGTAAGCAAAACTGATAGCTTAAGGTTTTTATTATACACAACCTGGCCTGAACCAATGCAATTCAAACGCAATACTTTCGATAAAAGAGGCTAACCACGAGGTGCTATTTATTAAAAAGGTAACCGTTCTACATCTCATTGGCGTATGCTCTAACTGGCAATGGCCTATTTCGAGGTGAACAGGGAAGCCGAAAAAACACACACGATGAAGAAATGTATCGGCAGATGGATTTGGTTCGTTGGAAGTGTAGTACTGATGATGATGTCTGGATTTTACCTGGCGTTTAATGTGTATGCTGTTGATCTGAAAAAGACTTTTGAATTCAGTCAGACGCAAGGTAAGCCAGCAATGTCACACAGATAACCCGGGAGCAGTCATTTTATTTATTGGTCGGCATTCAACGCTGTGCTCAAGCGTATTCTACTTATATCAACCCGATGTATTCCAACACTTAAACAGCTTGTCTAACGTAAGCAGAGACTGTGAAGTACATTTCCTAAATGATACAAATTTCGTAAGTATCAGAAAAAAAGAGAGTGTTCATGAATCATTAGTATTTCTCATACGTCTTTATCTTAAAAGAAGAACCACAAGTACATCAATGTTAGACATTTAAACACGATATTTTGGGTCTGCATTTGACCAACTTAGTTTGTCATTCCAGAAATCTAAATTTCTATTTTTTTTTCAGTTGAGCTTCTTGCATCCTTTGATTTTGGAGGTACTATGCTGAACATTGCTGGAAGCATTATCTTTACCAAATATGGAGCCAGACCTTGCTACATTGCAGCCTGGATACTGGTTACAGCATCTTCAATATTGATGTGGATGTCCACTGCTCACCAATACTTCTTCAAACAATGGACAATATTGTTGTGCCTACTCTTGTTTGTCAACAGTAAGTTTACGATGCACATGCCCCCTGAGGACCTTAGGTATATACGGGAAAGTTTCCGGTGGCTGCGGAGTTCGCGGGGTGGTTTTTTACGAGGTTTCTTCCCGGTTTTCCACCATACACCGGTAACGCAAATTATTAAGATTAGTAAGTCGTCATAAAGGTGAAATACTCTTGAGTACGACGTTAAACACCAATCAAACCAACAAACGATGCGCATGTTTTTTTTTTTTATCCATACCAATTAAATTTCAAAATGACTATATCAATAAAAGTCATTATGCAAAAGTTTATTGGAAGTGACCCATGTTTCTTTTGACATGAACAGCAATTATTCTGTCGTTTTAGGCCACTTCTAATATACTCACTTTTTGGGTCCTGAGTTCAAACATTTCAAACAAAAAAAACACATACACACGAAAGAGCTGTAGGAAGTTTTTGGTGGAAAGGAAATTCTGTGCATGCTTTTTGCTGTTGTTTATTCGAGAGTTTTATTGTTAAACACATTATTTATTTGGTGTCTTTATGAACAATGAGGTTGTCATGAAAGTGCAAGAAACGGTTTCCGACAGTTATTTGTTAATAATAGTGTCAAAAACCATAAGTGTACACTTAAGATATCTTTGATTTCAATGGTAACCAGGCATTGTTTAAGAATTGATAATGTTCGTTATGGGGCGAGGAAAATTTATATTCCATAAAAACATAATCTCAATGATTACCTGTTTGTTGCAGCGGCTGGTTTGTCAGTGACACAAGTATGTTGCTTTGGTACGGCCTTGTTGCAGTTTCCTGCTCGACACACTGGGAAAGTTGTTGGACTTTATTATGCTGTGATAGCATTTGGAAAAATATACTATGGAGCTTTGTATGAAATTTTCTTTAAAAAGGATCATAATTTGGGCGGCTTGTTTTTGGTGGTGGCCGCAGGGATTTCTATTGCGATAGTGATATGCTTTGCATTCCACATCACCACGACCAACGACTGGGAAGAAACAGAACATTTATCTTTGGAGAATTCAACAACACAGCATGATTCTTCCAGGGGACCAGAGGAAGCTAATACAAGTACGGAGACGACCAGCTTGATTCCTCGTGAAACATGGACAATAAAAGAGATCATTTTATCAAGACCTGTACATTTACTTATGTGTCCAAGTCTGTTTCAAGTAAGCTGTGCATATGCAGTATTAAACAATGCAACTTCAATAGCTGAATCCGTTAACATTGAGAACAAAGAAGTCATAATTTACGTCATGTCTGTAGGCATAATTATATCTCGTGTTGTGTTTGGATTTGCGTTTGACCATTTCAAGTCACCGTTAGCTGGGCTCATCATATTTCTTGTGGTAAATCTCGCATGTGGAGTCTCTGTGATCGGTGCAATTCTCAGGCTCGATGAAATCACAGTTTACCTCATTTGTATTGTGGTAGCAGTCGGTACAGGTGGTTTCATATCGTTAACCCTGAGTATACTAACATCAATTTGTGGTTCTCAAAATTACAACATTTTGATGGGAATTTATAATGTTCTCATCAGCATATTGTCTCTTTTATCCCAGATCTTTACAGGGCAAACCTTTGATTACACATTGGGAAATTCCGATGAGTATTTTTGTCGACAATGTTTCCAGTGGTCATTCGTGTTATGGATTTCCGTCAGTTTTGCATGTGCAGTTGTGAACTCTTTTAGCATTTACCTTTTCTGCAAAGGGCAGTTTTAGAATAAATAGAATAAAACTGAATGTGCAATATTCTCTTTTGTTGAGACAGAGCTGAAAAAAGTGAGAAGAGGTCAGTTTAATACTCCCACCCCTTTTATTGTCTGAAGTTTTGTGAAATGTTATCCATTGTCATTTCTTACTAAACGTAACAATGGTCAACATAATGTGAAAGTATTAACTGCGTGCACTGGTTATTTCTTGAGTATTTTTGTTGTTATTGGGTGTTGACTTGTTTAAGTGGCATTTAGAAGTTGGAATGACATAGAACATGAGACTTAATATATGGATGACAACTTCTTTTTGTATTATGGGTACGACTTTTCGGTGTACGTACTAACACCGTTATCAAGCGTAATGTCCATAAATACGGCGTATAACTTGTTTAAGTGGCTTTTAGAAATTGGAATGACATAGAACATGAGACTTAATATATGGATGACAACTTCTTTTTGTATTATGGGTACGACTTTTCGGTGT
>JAVFBZ010036787.1:0-10809 GCA_032466195.1 Katharina tunicata
AAAGTGCCATCAACTCATCAGCTCAATTCCAGTAATTTAACCTCATTAGATTCATCTCCAATTCATCATTCTCTAACCCTGTCTTCAAATAACTAGAGCTACGTAAAATCAACCGCCACATAAACTTTTCCACTGTGACTCACATGCGAGAGATCAGCTGTTGCTCAGCCTCTGCAGCCATGGTAACAGTGAGCCTGACACTTGTATCCATAAGCGCGTTGTTTACATTAGCTGTTGAATAAAGTTAAGGTTTTATTTCCTCGGTAGATACTGTCATTATCAATAACTATGTTGCTCTAATTTAATTATAAGCATTGACTTCAATTTATTTTTACTCTCATTGAAGTATGAACGAAAAATCCGAGGTGCAAACTTTTGTATGAACAGCTACGCGGATTCATACAGTTGGCCCATCAAGTTTTTCGTTCATACTCCAATGAACGTAAACAACATTGTGGTCAATCCCTAATTAAACGTAGGTGTGCAAGTTTACAGAAATATATATTTACAGACGAACTAATTGACCTCAATTTGTCAAACCGATTGTAATAAACCGCTTTAGTTACGTAACATTATAAGGAATCTTAAAACTGATTCGAAGTTATAAGGGGTAGATTGTTGGTGCCATTACGTGAATCATACTAGATTTCCAGGTGATTACACAAAGAATTGTCTTGCTTGTATATGATCAAAACGTCTTAGTCCAAACGCTTGAACATAATCCGAGATTCCTAGTAAAGTCAAGCCTTTACCTTTCTTTGTAGCGCATATTCATCTTACTCTAAAATGTGGATATTGTTGAAAGAGTAATAATACATTCTCATCGACCAGTTCACTCTAAATTGACATCGTAGGGCCTTTCAAATAACCAGGATGACAGTAACTTTTGTTAGCCAATGTTCAAAATTACATGGAATAAAAGTACAAAAAGAGAAATATAAGTTTGACTGGTTAGCTCCAGAACGTCGAGAAAATGCACACACAGTAAGAATATGACAGCGAGAAGGAACAATAAGAGGGCTATCAAACATGATTTGAATTTTCTACAAAACGAAGATTTAACGAATTATACCTTGTTGACCAGCGGCTTCGGCATTTTAAGTCAATTACAAGATAAGGGCAACTGCCGTTTATCAAAAATTATTTCTGAATTCGGGAACCTCAAAAGAATCTTTGTTTTCAAATATTCATGCTGCCGTATTTTCTTTAAAAACCTAAATTTGATGCAATTTTTTAAAGATAAAACTAATTACCTGTTCAATAATTCACACTTGTGTATGTTTTAGTAACCGGTTTTGTTAAGAATTCCAAGTTATGTTTCCATTAGTGAAGCTTAATATAAGTAATTGTTTTCAATAATTCATGTTGTTTGTTTAGAGTCTGGCCTTTGTTTATAACAACGTAGATTTTACATTTTAACGATAGTTCCTTTGTGGAGTCAACGAGAGCTGCATTTTTCCCAGAAGACTCCGTAACATTCCATCTATTTATGCATTGTTCTTGACATAAAATAACCCACAATGTTTTGTGTTTGATATGTTGTATGCCTGTATCTATAGTGCGGGGCAGTAGTGCATACTTCACTTACTATCAGCGAACGCTTTATAATCGAACCATAGGCACCAATGACTATATGACATTGATGTTTTTTCTCGGGTTTCTCCGCAACGTATTGGGTGATTATCCTAAATGCCCCAGATGGACTTTAAATCTGCTAAAAATGACACTATAAGCCACTAATGAGATAACGCTACATCAGCACGTTTAAAAAAAAAAAAAGATGCGTTAACGAATTTGTGGTTATGTGCATTTCTGTATGAACTGATTATTATTCTTCTCCACTTGGTTTTGGCGTTGAAAAGCAAAATTAGTTTCAGGTATCGTGGTGTGATTTTAGAATTTTTAACTTTGCGGATCACCAATCAACAGTGGAACGAAAACGCCTTTTCTCCTTCACAGCCAACTTAAAATTCGTACCACGTTTACCTAAGACAAATATCATTAGAAGTGTAATTAGAAGATCACCGTGAAGAGAAACGATTTAGTTGAACAAGCGTGACAGTTCAGGCCTTGGTCAATCCTGGCGTTACACCATGGGTTTAACGTATTGAAATCGCTGTATACGCATCTGATCAGACTGAATTGTTCTCGGTAACCTTAAAACCTGATGGGTTGTTTTAAAGGCTTTCACTCAGTGGAAGTTTATTTCCTGGAAGCGGATCACAAATTCCAGATAAATCACGCATTTTTCCACAACAGCAATCTAGCCATTAAGTACCAATGCGTAAGTGATAGCTCATGCAAGTAAGAAGATCGTCAGCCCAGTTGGTCATTTCCTCTCTAACATCAATACTCTGCGTTCAGCGTCATCGCCAGCGAGGAGGAACATCCAATCCAATAACTGGTGATCCGTAGCAAAATATTCATATGTCATCACCGGAGAAAATTAATACATGGTGGTGAATGCGGGTATCCGTAGATAACAAGTAAAAGTAATTAGTCGATTGTCGCCAGCAGCATTGAAATGTAGGCCTACTTGCACTTTTGAAAATATAGATCATAGACTGATATTTTGTTTTCAAATCAGTTTTTAATTAGACATGCCTGTGTTAGTTTTTATTAGCAAAATCTCTGTTTTAAATAATTTATG
Organism: Katharina tunicata; assembly: GCA_032466195.1. Lineage (NCBI taxonomy): Eukaryota > Metazoa > Mollusca > Polyplacophora > Chitonida > Mopaliidae > Katharina > Katharina tunicata. The sequence goes on from JAVFBZ010036787.1 coordinate 2,651, forward strand.
CTTGGTTACGTTTTCATCGAAGTTGTGCATATTAGGAAATCAAGTTATATTTGTATAAGTGAAGCTAAATATAATTCGTTACTTTTATTATTTCATGTTGTTTGTTTAGAGATTAGTCTATGTTTATAACTTCATAGATTATACTTTTAACGACAGTTCCTTTGTGGTGTCCAGGAGAGCTGTATTGTTCCCAGAAGACTCACTGAGATTCCATCCATTCATGCATAGTTCTTGATATAAAATAACCCACAAAGTTTTGTGTTTTATATGCTTAATGTATGTATCTATAGTGTGGGGCAGTAAAGCACACTTTATTCACTATCAGCGAAATTCTTATTCTCGAGCCATAGGCACCAATGACTATATGCCATTGATGGTTTTTCTCGGGTTTCTCTGCAAAGTGTTGATTGATTATCCTACACAGAAAGTATGAACCCCAGAATGACTCTACATCTGCTAAAAATTACACTATAAGCTACAAATGATATTACGTTACATCAGCACGTTAAACAAAAAAAAAACAAAACATTTTTAATGTTATGTGAGTTTCTGTATGAACTGATTATTTTTTATTCTCCACTTGGTTTTGGCGTTGAAAAGCAAAATTAGTTTCAGGTATCGTGGTGTAACTTTAGAATTTTTAACTTTTCGGATCTTTAATCAAAAGTGGAACAAAAACACCATTTCCTCTTCACAGCCAACTTAAAATTCGTACCACGTTTACCTTTATATACATATATCATTAGAAGTGTAATTAGAACGGTATACATCGTGAAGAGAAACGATTTAGTTGAACAAGCGTGACAGTTCTGATGTTGGCCATTCCTGGCGTGACACCATGGGTTTGACGTATTGGCATCGCTGTATACGCATCTGGTCAGACTAACTTGTTCTCTGCAACTTTAAGACCTGATGAGTTGTTATAAAGGCTTAGTAGAAGTTTATTTTCTTGAAGCGGATCACAAATTCCAGACAAATCACGCATTTTCAACAACAGCAATCTAGCCATGAAGGACCAATGTGTAAGTGATAGCTATAATACCAAGTAAAAAGATTGTCAGCCCAGTTGGTTATTTTCTCTCTAACATCGATACCCTGTGTCCAGCTTCATCGCCAGTGAGGAGAAACATCCAATCCAGTGACTGGTGGTCCGTAGTAAGATAAACTTATGTCATCAACGGAGATAATTAACGCACGGTGGTGAGCGCGGGTATCCGTAGATAACAAGTAAAAGTAATAAGTCGATTGCCGCCAGCAGCATTGAAATGTACTCTCACTTTTGCAAATATAGATTATGAGATGATGTTTTTGTTTTAAATTAGTTTTTAATTAGACATGCCTGTGTCAGTTTTTATTACAAATTTCTCTGTTTTCAATAATTCATGCTTGTTTACGTTTTTATCGCCTATATGTATATTAGTAAATCCAGTTATATTTGTATAAGTTAAGCTAAATAAAATAAAGCGTTTTCAATAATTCTTGTTGTTTCTTTAGATGTCAGTACTGTTTAATGACAGTTCCTTTGTGGAGTCGATGAGAGCTGTATAGCTCCCAGAAGACTCATTAACATTCCATCCAATAACATTATTCTTGACATAAAATAACCTGCAATGTTTTGATCTGCTGTTTGTATGTAACTGTAGTGCGGGACAGTTGCTCACGCTTCACTTACTATCAGCGAGTCTTATAAGCGAGCCAATAGGCACCAATGAATATATGCCATTGATGCTTTTTCTTGGGTTGTCTCCGCAGGGGTTTGGGTGATTATCCAGCATAGAAGTGTATGGACACCAGCAGGACTCAATTTGTTTTAACAAAAATGACAAGATAAGCTATAATTTATGTTATGCTACATCGGTACATATTGTTTAAGAAACTTTAGAACTTTGGATGCTATGTGCATTTCTGTATGAATTGAATATCTTTGTTCTCTACTTGTTTTTTGTGCTGAAAATGTAAACTAGTTTCAGGCATAGTGGTGTATAATTTAAGGTTTTTTTATTTTTCTGATAATCAATCATAATTGATCGACATGTTTGACATGTATCTGAGTGATCTATCCTTGCTTGTTTATCGCTAGGTTGTGTTCTGAAAGACAATTCGCGATTAGAAACCGGGAAATCACATCAAACGGTTAGGGATAAGCTCGTCGATACGGTTGACCTATTTCCCTGCCGTTTGCTATTTGAATGAAATAAAATTTACATTATTTACTGACCTTGTCGTAGGGCGTTTGAAAACATTATTTCAAATCCATGTATGTTTTGTCGTCAGAATGAATTACCCGTGAGTGTTAATCGCAAAGTTGTGTTCTGATAGAAACAGCAACAATATTTCTCCATACCAGCACACGTTCCTTATATCAGCATGAGTGTCATCTGGAAAAATACTGCCCTTAGCCACAAAGCTTTTGAAACAGGGAAACCACATCAAACATTTTGGGGATAAACTAGTCGATACGCTTGAGCTATATATACACCTGCCCTTTGTTATTTGAATAAGTTAAAACTGTCTGTTTGTTTGATTAGGGTTTTACGCCGTACTCAAGGTTATTTCACTTATATGGCGGCGTGCCAGCCCAATCTGTGAAGGAAACCGCCGAAAACAAGGCTGGCAACATGCAAGACAGGGCAAAACATTTACAGAACACCACAACAAATCGGCTTCCTGTGTCCGCTAGCTCAGAGAGCACAAGGATTCAGGAGGCTCCCAACCAACCACCGGCTCAATTGAAATGCATTTATTACTTATTCAAAAATGGCAAATATGAATGGCATAAAAAAGTACATCAATGTATGTACTATTTGGCAGGAACCGAACACACACAAAGTATCGCTGTTAACGACGCGTGAAATTATCGTAGCCAATACGATAAGGAAGTAGTAACAAAAATCCAACAACGAATGTGCAATAGTTCAAATTACAGTGATGCAAAGTTTTGTAGCGATCTGATTGAACTTAAAAGAACCTTAAAACTGTATAACTACAGCGCCACCCCCTTCTCCCTAAGAACAACACCAAGAAGAAGGCTAAGACGAAGAACAAGATTAGTATCGATAAAGGATCCAGTTCCTGGTCCAAAATCCTTAATGTGACTGACGTGCCAGGTTAATTTAGCCGGATAAGTATCGCTTGAGAGAAGGCCTAACGATTTCGATAACGATCACCTATTTAATCAGTAAGACTCATTTAGTGTAGGAAGAGTAATTTTCACCCTTCATACAATTTTTTATGTAACGTCTGGCACAGATTTTATACATATATCATGATTCTGGTGCAATTTTGGGTAATAAATTTGTTTGCCCTGGGTGCAAGACGACACGAGAGGCCTTCGGTTTTACAGCTTCGTGAAAAGAGTTGGCCCCTATGCATACCAAATGTTTATTGATAAGTTAGTTACTCACGACTTATTTATGGAACATTCCTTGACTCCTGTTGGTGCTCTGGGTTTTAACGCCGTACTTAAATTTATTTCACTCATATGAATGCGTATCACCACAATCGGTAAAGGAAACCATGCTCCATCCCTTGGCAAAAAAAAAAACAAGACACTAAAGAACACTTACAGGACCCCACAACAAATCTGCTTCCTGATGCACCTTAGCTAAAAAAAACACCAGGGCATAAGCAGCTCCCGCTTAATGTCGTACAGTTCTTGTCTTGGATTGCTTGAAAAGCAAAAGCCCCGCTTTCGAAGTCACTTTAGAGTAAAATAGTCGTTAACAAAATTGATAAACGTCCACATTGAATAAACGTCGGTATATTTAATTCTTTCGTACATGTAGGTCCCCAATATAATATTCTGCTAATTTACGCATTTTTACATTAACGCATTTTCGGTACTTTAAACAGAGAAGACGCACAGAGAGCTGAGCGGGATCTCGACTCACTATAGCATTGACTAAATAAAAATAGATTTATTATAGGCTAGTCTAGAACACGATATATACCACTCATTCACTTGTACACGGAGCTACAGAACACACAACGCTTTTCGCCGCTTTGATGACTTTGTTGGGCAACTGGCTGTCACGACCAATGGAGTTATGTCCCTTATTTCAGACGCAGTGGACACGTTCCAGGTTAAATAAATTAACCCAAATCGGGGGAGCTGACTTCGTTTGGCAGTTATTTAGAAGTGGTGAGCATTTAACTTGATTGTTCCTTTACCAACATTCCAATCTATCTGCTCTATGTACATTTATTCTGTCCCAATTTAATAATACATGTCCTTTAATTTTACCAAGAATTCCATAATGAGTGATGAAGTTTTGCAACCAAGAGGAAACAGATTACCAGCATTCCTAACCATACGATTGGCATCACACTGTCTCTAGATAAAATAAAGCATTAGTTTTCCTCTTTTATATTTGCAACTAAACTATTTAAAAAGTATACATTTCACTCTGGGCAAAATATCTGTGGCAATACAAAATTTTCCAGTTGATGTGTTCATAAAAAATAAAAACCTAAGTAAATAAAAAAATACAGAAAAAACTCATACCGCAATGCCGACAATCGACTAATTATTTATAAATGTTATCTACGGATATCCCTACCCATCACTATGCATTGATTCTCTCCGTTGGTGACAACTTGCTACGGACCACCAGTCCTTGGAATGGATGTTTCTTCTCGCTGGATGCAGGATATCGATGTTAGAGAGGAAATAACCAACTGGGCTCAAGATCAACTGAATAGTGTCGATTTCTAGTCTTCATTTTATATAGTGATATCACTTACACATTGGTCCATTAACGACCAGATTACTGTTGTGAAAAGTACGTGATTTGTCAGGAACTTGCTATTCGCTTCCAGGAAATAAATTTACACATTTAGAAAACCCCACCAGGTCTTAAGATTGAGTCCGAGTTAGTGTGACCAGATGCGCGTGTTTCGATGTACACTAAAAACTTTTGTGTAACGCTTGGAATGGCCCATTTAGTGAACTGGAATGTCACGCTTGTTCAATGACGCTCGCTGAATGGCCCCCCTTCACGATGAATACTTTTCTAAAACTGAGCGGAAATCCGGGAGGAATCTGTTCTACCCCCTTTCTTGTTAACAATATCGTTATAACTGATTCTCTACCTGCTTTATTAGTTTATAATTTCTCTCACAAACATTGTGAGAAAACATAACAGTGACACAGTGATGGTCCAAGTAAACTAAAGTCCTCCGTTTAAGTTTTTTTTAGCATATATTCATGTTGCCGCATGACAAGATACATTATCTTTCCCTGGAAAAGACTTTACATTTGTGTGTTGCGCCTGACTGTTTTTAGTTGAAATTCACCGCTGTCATTTAAGTGTAACACCCTTGAGAACGGCGTTAAATACCAATCACTCAATCCATCAATGAATCAAGCAATAGAAACGTATGTCTAATCAGGATAGTGTTACGAGTGATAGACACATTTTAACCATCAAATGGCTGCAAATCCGATTAAGAAATAAACTTTCACAGTCTCAACAAATATAGTAGCTAAGCAATAGTAGCGGTAGCAATAGCTTACTAAAACCGTTGAATTATCTCATTATGAAGATTTCCAAAAGTGCCGTTCAATTCTGCCGAGAAGCAATCCACTAAATTACTTGTATTTTATATCTACGGATGCACACACTCACCACCATAAACTGATTAATTCTCCCCGATGATGCTTTATGTATTTGTTGATCCAGATCAGCAGTCGATGAAGCTGGACACAGGGTATCGATGTTAGAGAGGAAATGACCAGGTTGAAGATCAGCTGTCCAATGTAGATTTCGTTCGTAACTTGATATATAGCTAGCACTTACACACTGGTCCGATAATGGCCATCTTGCTGTGGTGAACAATACGTGATTTGTCACATCTTAGTTATAAGAATATTGTAACCATCAAATCGCTGCCAATTGAGAAATACAGTTTCACTCCTTTATGTACTGCTTTCAACCATACATTCCTACTATTTCTTCATCAAATACACTGGTACATATATTTGTGATTGTAAAGGCCTTAAAGATGATTAAATATCTTATAGAAAATCTAATTTCTCAATACATGCTAAAAATCATAAAATATGTACCTCATTAAAATGAACATACAATTTTCTCCATCTTCATTAATTTAATTATCACGCGAAGAATTCATGAAACATTATGATATTTGGGGATACCGTTACATTCATTGTGTAAATGAAGAAACGTTTAATCCCACAATATACAATAATATAACAGTATCAAATTGCGTACAATCAATCTGTTAAAATAAACATTTATCAGATCTTTTGAATTTTAATATCTTCATTTCACGCCAACAAATGTGTTTCAAGAAAACCGTAATACTATTTTTCAGCTGTCTAAACGAAACAGAAAAATTACCCACCTCAATGAGTATGCTTTGTTATGTTGATATACAAAACAAACATGTTCTTGAAAAAAAGAGACAGTGAAACAAGCATTGAAGGATAAACTGTAAACTGAACGGATACAATACAGAAAAAGCAGCCGCAAATTTAAATTCAAGAGCCATTTATAATCTACTTTCAAAGGACGGAAGGCTGATTTTGATAAATTTTGGTACACACCCAAGGCCAAAAGTTGAGGCAGTATACTTTACACCATGGGACAATGGTACGCTACAAAGTAATTTATTTAAGCTTATAGGTGCTGCTAAGGTTGAAACGTTCGAATTATACTGTACAAGGGGTTGAATTCTGATGAACTAAATTTGCGCTCCAGATTTTTTCCAGGAGAGCGTGGAGTTTCCCAAGGGAGATAATTATTCAGAATTGACAAGGCAAATGGTTTTGGAAGATAAGCTCACGCAGAACAGTGAAACCTTGAAAACAGGGAATCATCCATATGGAGAAGACACAAGCTTCAGAAAATTGTAATTCTGTATTCATAAAACCACAAACTTGAAATCCAAAATACTATCTACTTTAAGCCTACATAATATCTTAAGATAGGTTATTATAACCCGTAGACAGTAGATGTTCGGGCGTGTTAATGTCCCAAAAGTGATCAGTCGTGATAAGTGGCATTCCAGATTGATTCCAGAATAGTATGGGGAATCTCATTTATGGAACATTGACAATGCTAATGGCTTTGAAGGTAAGTTCGCCGATAACAATGCAATCTTGAGAGGAACAGACCGTCCACAGGGAAAACACTATCTTAAAAAAAAATGGTGTTATGCATTTATAAACCAAGGACCGTTGCCGGACCGAACAATGCTAATTGTATTGCAAATACTAATAATCAAGACTAGAAAATTGACAACATGAATACTGTCGAAGTGTAAAAATACTATGAAGCTTAACCCTGGTTTACAAGACAATGATGGAAGATGTATAAATGGTCACTTTTGAATAGTTGTCTTGCTATTCCAGATTTACTGAAAAATACATCTTGATGCCAACAGTTGGAGGTAGACCACACTACATAGATGTAAACCTCCTCCAAATTCATTTTAAATACAATTTGGAATCTTGTTTTACTAATTGTTAAGGGAGAGAAAAAGGATTTGACCGTGGGGTGAATTTGTGTTATTTGTGAGAATGCGAATCGGCGGCTATGATGTGTTAGAAGTAATTTCCACACTGTGAAATACTAAAAAGCAAAGTTTACATGAATAGTGATAAGCATGGGACATAGGTACTAATGAATTAGCAAAACAGAGATCAAAAGCATTCGTAAACTCAGACACGAAGCGTGTATGTTTTCTGTTCAGACAAAGACCTCTCTGTGAATCCCTCTAAAGAGATTCGTTCGTGCTTAAGATAAAAACTCAAGTTTGTTTTATGACCTTTACCGTAATTAAAGACGGATCACCTGCCAAAAAGCAAATAGAAACACACTTCAACAACAAGGACAACCATTCAGAAAAAACTATGTACAACATAATCGAGAGGGGGGGTCTGGTAAAAAAACTGCTAAATTCTTGATGGAATAAAACTGGTGTCTCTTTATATTCATCAGACCTTACATTCAGCAGCTTATCAGAAACGTAAAAATATGTACATAACCCTATATCACATAAATCGCAATGATTTGGTCTTTGGAACCCAGTAGTTACACACATCAGTTTCGAGTAACAGGAGTAAGAGAAGCTTCGAATAAGGAAGACATGTCTGTGTTAATACTATATTTAGGCTTTATGGTGCCATCATCAGT
>JAVFBZ010036809.1:0-10808 GCA_032466195.1 Katharina tunicata
GAGATAATTTCTCGGCTTTAATTAGTCGATATCCCTGTGCCAGTGTGATTACTCTTGACAAAAATATATATATATGTTTGAAAAATGTAGAGAAAGAAAATTGTGCTTGCCTCCACGTGGATTCGAACTCGGCTTTCTGGCTTGCAGGGCCTACTGTATATATCATGTACATATACATATGTTTGCAGGATCTATTAAATGCCATTGCACCTCATGCATAAGTCAAGGTAGAAAGGGTATTCCTGCTACTCACCTTTAGACTGCCTGTGGCAGAACCTTGTAATTTGTTGATGTCTTGTGTTTATCCTTGTTGCACATGATGCTGAATAGTTCACTCGCTGCCATCTACAAAAATTGTTTGCTACCGTCTTAGATACCACTTGTTAAGACTCCGCAGCGAGCCACAAACATACTTAATACTTTTATTTGTAAGACTGTGTCGTTCAGTAAATCTTTCTTCCCCACTACTACCTGCGACTGGAACACATTATCAGCTAATCTGAATACACTGACTACCTGTTACGAATTTAAATCACGAATATCATCGTTCTAAGCTGTTATGAGGCCTTCACTGTGGTATTATAAAGGGTATCGCCTGTTAAACACCTTTCTTTGTCACATACGTAACGGTTGTAGTCCACTAAACGACTTTTTGTTTAATAACTTAATTTCTGACTTTTCGAGTTGCACATGTGGCTCAATTTCGGAAACGGCTGATGATTATTTCGTTTACCAGCGGCAAATAATGTTTAAAAATATGCATGTAAGTGGTCAAATTCCACATGCTATATAGACTCATCAAACAAGATCCACTAGAGTACTTGAGGGATCTTTTCACGCCATATACGATAGTACACAATTACAGCAAGCGATCATCGAGCACTGGATCTCTTCAGGTGCCCGCCGTTAAGACAGAGGCTGGGAAGAGATCACTCCAGTATCCTGGTGCGATTGTTTGAAACTCACTACCAGCACAACTTCAAATCCTAACAATTTCCCAAAATTCAAAACTAATTTATAAAAGTATAATTGAATTACATGCCAAAACAAAACTAAATATCTATATTTATTCATTATTTTAAAGTAAATGTTATATTTTAAACATAACATCTTAATTCAGTAAATATAATTTTTGTAAAGATTATATATTATGTATCTTTGTTATATATATTTTTGTATATATATATCTTTGTATATATATGATACCATTGCTGGTATAATATAACTTTATTTAATGTTTCGTTTTGTATATTAAAGGGTCCTCGGGGAGAACAATGTACAGTGTATATCGTTGATGAGGTCCCATGGTAAATAAGACGAATACAAAAAAATAATAACTAAAAAGCTGGTTCGGAGAGATCATTTCAGGCTTCTCTATTTTCCATTTCATTTTGTAAACATTTGTACGGCTTGTTTATTATCGAGTAAAAATTGTACATTTTTGAAAAGTAAGAATTTTGTACACGGTATACACGAATCAGCATATTTAGGGGACATTAGATTTGAAACAAATGTATTTTATGAACTTTTTTTTGGTAAGGACCAACTTAACACAACATTAACACAATTTTTTGTTGGTCTGATTCAGTTCCGGACAGAGCTAAGCTTAAGTTTACATTTAGGTCTGAAAAAAACCTTACCATAAAAGCGGAATCAAAACTAAAAAACTAAGTTGCTTCATTTATTAGTGGGTTTTACGCCACTCATATGACGATCTGTCAAACGTCGATTTAAGGCAATCACCCTCGGCTTCACTTGCAACAAACAGTAACACCACACGATAGAAAAAGGCCTCTACGACTAATCGGTTTGCAAATACCCCGTACCACAGTAAGCACCAGGGCACAGGAAGCTAACACCAGCAAGTTGCTAAGCTCCTACAAAAATTAAAGAGCTAGTTGCAAATAATGATATTTAACGAGTACATATGTTTTAAAATCCATAGCCGATAGTTTCCCTTTCGACCGGATCTAAAATAATTTTAAATAGTTTTTTTCAAACGAACAAAAACACTAAAAATGTTTTTAATTACTTTACTCAATAGTTTCGCAAAACTACTGAATTTTTGGGCGATCTTGTCACATTCAGAAATAAGTATCAATTCCACTATATCTGTACATATTTATATTTCTATATATGTAAATATCTCTATATTAATAAATATATATAAAAGTGTTTGATGTATGTAAACTTCAATTATGAAGGTTCAGTAGAAAAGTGGTCACCGACAGACTAGTTTCACTGACCAAATAGTTCGCCAAATCTTGAAACACTATAGCCACAGGTCATTGGACATCGGTCACTGGATTTATGACTTAGAGTTTTCACATTATATTCCTATATATTTCCAGTGGGTTTAGAATTCAGTATGGACCCAAACAAAAGATCGAACATTTAATTTCACGCTGAATTTTTACTTTGCTCGCCGTAGTTAACTATTGTTTAATTGTTTTTGTTTTACCAAAGTCAATCATTATCAATTTGTTTGCTGGTTGTTCATAAAGGAACTTTGTACTTTTGTTGTGAGGTTACATTTTACGGTTGTGTTAGTGCTGCTTTTTACAGTAGGAGTGTTATGTTGTCCTACATGTTTAATTGAAACATCCGTGAGCACCGCGTAAAAATTCAATCGATCAACACTTTTGTTGTGATTTTAATGAATATTTGCAGAATAATCATCAACTGTGTGGAGGTTTTATTCATCCTTCAATACGTGCAGTCATAACCATTACCTTATCCAATTTCCCAAATCATACTCAACAACTTTTGTGTCAATTAAAATACTCTCTCTGCATAATCTCCTTCAATTTTACAATCTGGTGCTTTCCTATAAATACTTTCACTTTATTGAAGTAATGTCATTCAATTTATATGATTTACTTAAAAAGTCCTATCAATACTTGTTTTTAACGAATTCCTTGTTTGAAATAAACGTACCTTTGAATAACGGACAACTGTCTTACTACCGGTTTAAATCAGCTCGCCCTCGGGAGTGGGAAAAACTACCAATATATCTTTAAATATGTTATCTCTGGAGTTTTATTTAAATCTAAGTTAAAATCTTACTTGTAAGAATAGGCTAAACTTAATTTAATTAACAAACATTTTACAATTTTGATTTTAGCAAAAAATTTATTTTGTTATACACACTGATCCTCTTAATATATAAAATCTTACTTGTAAGAATATACTTAATTTAATTTATAAACATTTCCCAATTTTGATTTGAGTAAAAAATGTATTTTGTGATACACGCTGATCCTCTTAAAGAACTTGACAACATCTCCAGCAATGCGTTCTTCATAGAGGAGAGAATGTATAACTGTTGCCTGTCCCTCTTTTAAAAGCTTCCTAAGGTCTTCTTGTCATGCAGGCTGAGATTTGCCATTAGTTTTTTTTGTGTTTGTGGAATAAAATGCTGACTACAGCAAGTTTGTGGATCATGGAATAATGGGAGTTGGAAGAATGATACTAATCCGTACATGTATGTGTTGGTTTACGGTAGATCGTGATTGATCATTTTCATGTTTCTTAAACAAAAGCCAATGTGTCCAGGAAGGGGATACTACTTTCGGTCATATCTTTTAAGGAAAATTTAATATGTGGGTCTATTTGTTTCAGGAAATCAAGAAGGTTAGTTTTTCGATTTGCTAATTTTCGCCCATGTATCATGTATCGTCAACGTTCGAAACACTCCAAGCTGAACTTATCATTTGTAATGATCTTGCTGAATTAGAAAGTTCTACATCAAATCCATCCGACACAATAATAAACGAGTTATTGTGCTGTTGTTGATAAAATGGATATCCTGTCAGTTGATACAATAGTCAGACTCTGTGAGGATGTTTATACTGAATCAGAGGTTCAAGAGGGTAAGGATATTATACTTCGATGCTGTGGAAAACGGATTTCGGGAAAGTATAGGAAACGGGTTGGAAATCACAGACAAATTATTACTTTGCAAGATATTGCGAGAATTCTACAAGAACTTGATCCCAGTGGTGTGCTTTGTAGCCAAACGTCTTAGTCATCTTCCGCCGGTATCTACAAACCATATTGATGTTTATACACTATTGACATAATGGAATGCGCTTAAGTTACAAATGACAGATGTGAACTCAAAAATTGATACTCTGAACATCAGCCATTCAAATGTGAACAAAAAAATAGACAAATTAACACAAAAAATCAAATCAGTGTTCCCTTTCTTCGACCAATCTATTACCAGGGAGTCGTAAATCATGGGATGTAGGTAGTGCTGGAAAGTATGTAGGTATTACTGAATCTGTTAAAGACTTAAATGTTATTAATTGTGACAAAATTTCGCCTGTAAATAAAGATCATTTACCACCCAATCCTACTGGCCGTGTTAAGGCCCATACTGAAAATAATGACCTAATCAGGTTAGTGAGTAATTCTACTAGCATCAATGGTATTCACTTTACTGTCATCGACCTTAAGCAGTCTGATACTATCTCCTCTGCACATCCTAAGTTTAACTTTTAAGTTTTACAACGGAAATAAAAACTGATAATTCCGCATCAGATAATGCTCTATATTCCAGTGTGATGTCCTCTCGTGAATACGACTGTAGGATTAGGCCTACTTCCTATCTTCGGGGTGTTAGAACACATTTCGGGTTGAGATATTCTTGACAAGACTTGATCCATATACTAAAACAGAGCATATTATTAAATATGTCCGCCATAAATGAGGCATTGAAGTGGAATGTGAACAACTTCAAACAAAGTATGACTCGTAGGCTTTATTCTGGGTTCGGATAACAGGTCGGAATTCCAGGGATTTGTTGAGTTCGGGATATTGGCCAGAGGTGCTGGATAGAAAATATTAGACACAACACCGTCACGTCGATCATGATGCAAGAGAAACCCGTCCAACGGCAGGTATGAAAATCGTTTCACACGTTGATACAGTGAAGATGAAAATGACCGTGGTTTCTAGGCATAAGTATTTATGGATATTAGACTTGCCTCATTTAACTGTCGATCTATATACACTCGTCTGTGAATGAGGTGAGAGATCTATGTAATGTGTCTGTAACATACCTGGTTGCTTTCTAATGAGTTAAGTAATTTGAATTTGCTCATAGCGACTTTCACGGTTGTGGTGTTTCAGCCGTTGATGATTCTGTTCTTGCCAGGGGTACAGCAATCTTATGGAGGAAGTCATTTGGGTGTAATATGAATTATATTGTTTTCCAGGACGCTAACATGTGTGGCATTTGCATTGATTCAGATATCTGTAGTTTAATTATTTTTTTGTGAATATTTACCCACGGATTGCCCTGATAATTTGGAGTGTTACCTTGGCTATCACGGCAAGCTTAAGGCAATTATCAATGAATCAAATATTCCCAATGCTGTAATTCTATGTGACTTTGATGCTGATCCGTCGCGTTGTTTTGGTATAGAATAAAAGCAGTTTTGTAATTATTGTAATCTGTATATCACAAGCTTACCACTTGATACCTTCACATACATGTATGTCAGTGATGCATGTTTTTCTACATCATGGCTGGATCACTGTGTTACCTCATTTAATGTAAATAAACATTTCCCATATAAACGTAAGGTCCACCGGGGGGATCGAACATATTCTAGGTAATTAGTCCAACGATCAACCACGGAGTCACGGCGCGGCCCATGTGACATGCGAATGACTCGTGCTTAAGTGGGTTGTGATTGGAAATCATTAGGTGTAATGAATATCACATAAGATATAATCCACAATGACCCAACTGACTTGAACATGCGTCACAAAGAGATGGAGTATCTCAACCCTGTATAAATCTGTAATAAGCATTCCCAAAGACAAGGGAGTCTAAAAATAAAACTCAATGTTAATGACATTGAGAGGTGTTCTTCCAGCCATGGACATGCCACCCAAGACCATGGCTTCCCCCACCGTATATGTCATGTTCAGCGACATATTGTCTCTGGAATGTCCTTGCTCTCTGGTTGATATGGTCCAAGCAGAAACAACAGTTTACAGTGAAGCGTTCTGGCCTCCAATTGCCCAGGGTTCAATTGACATGATACGATGTCCACCCACTGCATCTACACCAAGAGCATTCTGCAGATTAATTCGGAGCTTGGTTTCAGTTTGCATCGGATTACGTCTTGCCGGAAGGATAAAAAACGATTCAACGGTCCCAGTTACCCTTTCCTGACCAGTCCTATGCTGCCAGGCTACACTTCCAGTATTTTAATAGCGGTGCTACATGCGGGAATTTGGCGCTATGTGAAACAATTAAATTTCGTGCCACCAGTTCCTACATAGCACCATCTGTCAGCATTCACACCCTCATTCATTGCTAAAGCGGCCTCTTTGAGAGGACTTTGTATCCCATCGCACATGAAATAAAGACAAATAAACGAAAATGTCCATTAGCTCTGATTGGCTTTAATGTTAACTGACACACGTGACAATCGAGATTTTGAAAGGAAGCATGATTAATAATTACCGGTTTGTTACCCATTTAAACTGTGATAATCCACTGACTAGCTGGTCAAAACATCCAATATCTTTATCAAATGCTGAGTAGTATATAAAACCGGTTTATGCCCAACACAAATGGCGCATTGAATATACGGACTTCTATATATTTTATTTGCGAAGATGGAGTAAGTTATTCGGTTTGTGTTTTTGGTGCATAGACTAAAACTACCTGAGGCTTTTTCGCTTATTTGAGGTTTGGAGAATTGAGGAGATTCCATAGGGGGCATCGACAATATCCACTATTGATGGAATATAAACGTTTCCTTTTACTTTCTAGTAATACTATTGGTGGTTCTGTGGGCAGCGAAATCAAAACGCATTTGCAATTTATTATTTATCACTTCCACTTACTCGCTGATTACTTATCAATTGGCTGGACTTAAAGGTTATCAATCATGCATTCGAGCTTCTTTGATTCAATGTTCTGGACAGGTCAATAAAGGTCTCTGTTATAGGTTATTCAGTTGAATAGTCTATATGTGTCGCGAATCGAGTTGAACATATTTTGTTTGCTTGTTCGATTGCGTTTTTTTCGCTGCACTTTTGATTTTATTTTATTCACCCACGATCATTATAACAAAAGATTAAAGACATGAGAGATAATCATAAAAACAGAAATCCAAAAACAAAATATCCTCATACGCTTCAGGCTGTGGCCAATTATGTGGTAGAAACCAACCGATTCTCGGGTGTCACCATTTGATGGTCACGTGAACAAACCCTTATCTAGCACTCCGGCGTATATCAGCCCCTAAGGGACTGGAAAGCGCCATAAATCTAAGAACTAACTTACTTATACGCTATTAAATTAATCATGTGAGTTGTAAAGCCGGAGTCGGCTTTTTCTATCCCTGGACATACTACCATTCATGTAATTTTTGGTGATAACAACTATATAATTAAGTAATACTGTATACAATAAACCCAAAGAAGAAAATAAATATAAAAACATATATCATCAGAATAACCCAGAAAAAAAAAAACACATTTAGATATAAAAAGACACTATTTTAGTGTCCCTGTGTCGGTGCTTGCTGTGGAGAAGAATTCGTAGCCTTTACCTGGATGGAGATTCATTGGTTCTGCCGTGAGCCTCAGTGGCTCAGTCGGTTAGAGCGTTGGCTCTGCTGGCCGGAGACCGAGTTCGAATCCCGATGGAGGCAAGCAAAATTTTCTTTCTCTACATTTATACAAATATAGATATATATTAGTTTTAGGCGGATTTTACACAGACAACACTCAGTAGAAACTAGATTTACAGTTATATATATATAATTTTCTTTCTCTACATTTATACAAAAATATATATATATATTTTATAAAGAGTAATCACACTGGCACAGGGATAATCTCATGTTCTAGATAAATTCTCAGAGACAAGTTTCTAGATAGACCGGAATCTCGAGTTGTTCTGGATAACCTACAGGCGCATCTTGAGAAAAGGCAATACATGTAATTGTATATTGTAAAGATAAATATGTGGCAAATATGTAACACACATAGATATTAGGTATGGGTGATAATAAGTACAACCTAAAAAATGTATCGTTTACAGTTAGTAGTAAACTCCTCAGTCTACCAAATAAAGATGAGGGCAGTTAAGGGTTATCTGACACAGAAGGGAGTTTCGTCTTAGCCAAGAAGTCCATGACAGATTTGTTCGTTTTATACGCTAAGATAGGTCTCTGTGATAGAGGCTTCATCATTTTAGGTACGTGGTTTTGATATTCCTATATTAAGAGACATGCAAACCTGGTGCTAGGCTGATCACATTGTAATACAAAAGGAATAATGTCTACCCTGGAGCGTTTACCTGGTTCAAGGTTGAAACCCAATGAATACAAAATTTGAAGTGTTTTAATCCAATGAGCTTCTCTCTCCAAACGTTTCCGTTTAGTTTCCTCTTCAGAAGGAAAAACATGAGTTTTTTCAATCGGCATGATTTCAAAATGATCTATGACCGAATGGCCAGGGAGGTAGAAATTTTCACCTATTGGGGAGGTGATCAGCCGTAATCTGATTGAACTCAAATGATTGTTGGTCTAAGAGGATTTTTGGTTTCACCAACATACTGTTTCGGACACTTTTTACAAGTGATGAGGTAAACCACATTTACCGAATCACAGTTTAAAACATCTGCCGAAAGAGAGACATATTTAGTTTGTTCCCCGACGAAGAAAACCCTCTCTGGTATGTAATAGTCTAGCTTCAATCTAGTCTTCATACATTTGGAAGACCCGCCCGACAATATTACAGGGTAATTTTGATGTTTTCGTACAGGTACTGATTATGTAGATTGTCCAACATTATAACTGTTAAGTTTTCTGAGGGTTTCA
Organism: Katharina tunicata; assembly: GCA_032466195.1. Classification (NCBI taxonomy): domain Eukaryota; kingdom Metazoa; phylum Mollusca; class Polyplacophora; order Chitonida; family Mopaliidae; genus Katharina; species Katharina tunicata. The sequence goes on from JAVFBZ010036809.1 coordinate 8,856, forward strand.
GATTTAATCTTGCGAAGACGTCGCGTAGAATATCCTCTGGGATTCAAAGGGAACAGAACAGGCCTCTTTGAAGGAAGCGAGGGTGCTACTATTCCTATGAAACCTTATTATTTGGGATTTAATAATTCCGGTAAATGTATGCGGCGGATGAAACGAATTAGCATGGAGTAGTTGATGGGTATCCGTAGGTTTAACGAATACCTTATAATCCAAAATCCATGTTATTTGCGAGATTGACACCTTTGGAGACTGTGACAATCCAAAAAATCTACACTAGACAGGCTGATAGTAGCTTGAAGTTGAATATTTGGATCATATTGGTTTAAAGTAGAGATAAAGACATTTAGATCATGTCTAGAATGCTGCCAAAGGATAAATGTATCATCCAAATATCTAAGATAAAAAAGGGGATGTTTACCACACTTTCCAAGGGCTTCATGTTTCCACTCTGCCATAAAAATAGAGGCAACATTTGGACTGAATCTTTTGCCCATAGCACAGCCTTTTATTTGCTGGTAAATTCGACCCTTCAATTCGAAATCATTACATCAGACTCAGTTCCAAAAGTTTCAGGCCCTCAGTAGAGTGACCGCGTGAATCGGGATACCTATGGAAAGCAGTTTCAACAGTCTGAAGACCAGCCTTAATGTCGAAGTTGGTGTACATAGATTCAACGTCAAGGGTCACTAATATGACGTCTTTATGAACCTGAGTTTCAGATAACTTACTCAGAAAGTCCTCAGTATTTTTTGGCGACTTGTTTGAGATGGTAATCAATTAGTTCTAAAATGTGGTAAGAGTCAGAACTACAGTCTGGTATTATAGGTCTACCTGGGGGCATAGACGGTTCAGGCCATTTCTCCTGTGGTTTATGGATTTTCGGAAGAATGTAAAATTCTTTATTTTTGGATTCCCGTCCCGCTAGTAGATAATCGCCTTGCCTAGTAGTAAGGAAGTTTTGATCCTCCAAAGACAGGATTATTTCGTTCAAATTCATCCGGTTTTCCGGCCAATTAGGATTATCTAATATTTTATAATGGTCAAGATTACTCAACTGGCGTTCTGCCTCATTGATGTAATCTTTTCTTGCCATTATAACCGTAGCAGACCCTTTATCAGCTGGTTAAATAACGATATCTCGATTTTGACGAAGCTTATAGATAGACTTTCTTTCTGCAATGGTGAGATTAAGTTGGTTTTTAGTATTGACAACCTGTTCAAATTCTGTACTAAGTTTGGCAACGCTGGCAGTAATCTCGGGGCCAGTGATTGGCGGTGCATAACCTGTTTTTTTCTGTAAACGGTTTTTTCTGCAAATTACAGCTTCTGTACCTATCTGCTCTAGCCAAAGTATCGCGATAGCCGAATATATAACTATTTCTGAATCTTAAAATCTCTGTCAGAGTTTTTCTTAGGGGATGGGACGAAGGAAAGGCCAAGGTCAAGGAGGGACATATCTGATGCCGTTAAGATGAACTCTGTGGTAAGGGTTACAATATATGTACCTATAAGCCTAAATTGGGGTGGACATTGGTTTAACTAGATCTGGGTAAAGGCAAAGTGTTTAAGCCACTGTTTATACAAGCAATTTGCTGTGTTTTCAGTCCAATGAATTTGGTCCCGTCAAACTCTAAATTTAGATTGATCTATTTTGGTAATTATGTTTAGTCTAGTCATTTTGGTAGCTGCATAGTTTAGATCATTTAAGGTCGAAATGTCATTGGCTGGTAATTTTGATGATGACTGTAGCTCTACGAAATACAAAAGAGATCTGGAGAAAGTCTGCCTATTACTAATCATGTTTCGCATTTGCGGCATTGACCTTGGAGTTTTCTGATATATATATTTTTGTCAAGAGTAATCAGACTGGCACAGAGATATCGACTAATTTAAGCCGAGAAATTATCTCATATTCTAGATCAATTCTCAGAGACAAGTTTCTAGATAGACCTG
>JAVFBZ010036831.1:0-14574 GCA_032466195.1 Katharina tunicata
CTCAGAGAGCAACAGGGCACAGGAGGCAATACAAAATACAACATTTGACATTTCAATAGATGATGTTTCTTTGGAATGAAACTAGCCTTACCAGAACTGCACTCTCGGTCATCAGCTACATGTAGTTACGAAATTTCAGAAGAAAAGCAATCCACCAGCTATTTGCATGATATAAGACTAGAGGGTTAAGTAATTTTGATTGAACTCATTTTAACTGTTTAGGTAGCTCCTAAAAAGTCATAAAGGCACAACACTGGCAACAGATAAGGACGCTACAGGATAAGCGCAAAACTCAACAGACAAATCGCTTGAAATCGGCACGCTCATTCATTTCAGAGATTACCAGGGCTTTTGCCAACTATCTGCAAGAACTACTGTGTCCATTACTGATTCACAGCTGCAAATGTAGGACACTGGCCCCATTGCAACACAAGGGAAATAACTTTTAAGTAAGCAGAACACACAAAGTCGGTTGTCGCACGAATAGCTTTTGATTTGTTAATTTGACTGGGGTTTTACGCCGTACTCAAATCTATTTCACTCATATGATTGACTGAATGATTGATGTTTAAGGCCGTGCTCAAGGGTATTTGACTTATATGACAGCGCTGTATTCCAAGAGTAGACGGCAACAGTAGACAACCTTAAAATGTGCAGTCAATTTTGGGTTTTTGCTGTTGGAAATATAATGTTCGTCCAGCATAAATATAATCTGGAAACATACTGCCCTTAGCCAGATGGCTTCACTCATATGAGATATGACAGCCCAGCTTAATCAGTGGAAGAAAAGAACCTGAAAACATTACTGGCAACACAGAACACAGAGGATCCTAACCAGCCTCCCGCCGAATCACTATTGAATTATGCTACAGTAATTAATCAACAATTATTGTAGAAAGTAATTACAATTTTAATAATACACTTAAAAATTGCCCAGCGTTTTGATTGGTGTAGTTCACATAACAAAAAGCTACAAATAGCACAGAATTAAATAAAACATTTTTAGTTAAAGTTTAAACGGCTTTAGACAGAACTTATTTTACACGGCAATAAAATATTTTTGTTTTTATTCACAAAACCTTTCCTCTGAATTTTGTACACATTGTGAGAACTGGGATTAACTATACCCAATAATGTACAAGATAATTTAACCACGAGTGACATTGTTTGGTTTCTTAGTTCAAGGCTGGGTCATTTTATAAACATTTATACAGGGAAACTTTCTATAATAAAATATTCTGTTACATTCAATAAATAACATATTATTTATTTCTAATATTGACTGGTTGTTGAGATGATATAATCCGGTCTTTTGAGGGTCAATACGTAAATTTATTGCACAAAGGTCATAACATATTGTACAAGTTACAACACAGCATTGTGTTTTAAAATCCACCGTAAACCTTATAATACAGTAATGTTCATCAGATGTAATATACTAAAGATTCACATAATGATATATCAGTTTGTTTAGAAAGTATTTTTTATAAAGGCATGTATGTACTTATATTACAAAGGTTTGAGTATTACTGAAAGTTGCATGGTTTTCGAATGAAACACCTAAATTTAAAGCTGTCCCAGCTGGTCTCCTTTGCATCCAAAAGCATTTACAGGAAGAAAAATATTGCTCTTAAAGCGTGGTTAGAAATTTGGCGAATTTAAATGCACTGTTGTGAAACAATCTTGAGCAGTATAAATTCACAGTAGAAGTTTTGAAATCATTTGAAAATGGACATGCATATTTTAACAGTATTTCCTGTTTGATACATAGCACACTTCTCAAGAGGGGAAAGTTTACCGGCATAATTCCCTGCAATTTATTAAGCCAGTCTTGTCGGATTGATGTTCAATTGTTCAAATATGTAGCCTGTATATTCAATTATCTAAGTCAGATTTCATTCTATCCATTGTCTCCTACTCTACTTGTAAAAGCTCTACTGTTATTTTGTTTATATAAAAATGGGTAGTAGTATATAAGGAGCACCACAAGAATAGAGGTTTTGGTTAGAAACTTGACAACTAAAACAATCCTCCGGATAAAATGTTATAGTTTGGCATCTGGAAGCGATCGTTAGATGAATGATGCACATATGAATGAGGTTTTCAACTGAAAACGATGTTGCCAACTTTGGTTTCTCACAAATTTGTATATTTCGAAAAAAGAAAAAAAAAAATCCATGATGCGCTCTTTTATGTACCAAGAATTGTGGAAAAGCAACAAACTTTGTTTGTTCGAAGCCTTTGCCTTAGTTCGAATCACCAGCAAGAAAGAAATCACTTTTAAGCCATTAACCATATCTTTACTCCCAGTAATAAGATGATAAACTTCTTTGACACCATAATGCTTCAGATTTTGCAGAAAGTCTCCTTTCAAAAAGCCCTATCACATTTTTCGGAACACGTACCCATCGTTTAAATCGAAATTTATTTCAGATAATCCATGTTTTTCTTATCCAAACAGTTCTTCCTGCGAACAGAATTCATAAAACTGAAAACCCAACACTGGAAGTCCGTAGAAAAGAAGAGCATCTGCTTTTGGTATGACTTACACAAGTGAGTCTACAAAAGAGAACAGCTTAATTCATGCTGACTGACACAGGCCACAGAAGAGAAGGGCATTTAGTTTGATTCGGCCGAGCCATCAGAGTGGCAAGTATAGCAAGTCCAAGAAAGCCAACGTTCATCTCCAAACATTATGTAGATGTTTCTTTATAACTTTGATTGCCAGATATCAGCATATGCATTTAGGTAGATTGAGCAGACTTAGAATCCGATCGGATCAGCGGTTTAGCTTAGGCGGGGTTTTGTTGTCAAGCCAGAGAATGAGTCAATGTTCAGTCAGTTTCCTTACATCTTCAATTTCTTTCAGGTTAAAACACAGTCCAGGCGTATACCATCCACAAGCAGCTTTCACAAAGTTCAACAGGCAGCAACACTAACAACAAACCAGCATGTCTAAGAATTAGCATAACCAGAGTAACCGACCACGTTCCCCAGTCATCTGCTTAGGCTATGGCTCCGCCCCCTTGAATCGGTGTCAATGTGACAGTTTCTATAAAACGGGTGATGTAAAACTTCCCTCATGGTGATGCGGCTATGTGGGTCATACTCAAGCATTTTCAGAATGAGGTCAAAGAGTTGGCGATGATCTATGTTATCCTCCAGGATGTACCTCTGCGGAAGAAAAAGAAAAGGATTGCCGATTTAAGAAACATTGATATATCAGAGCTAAAACAAGTACAAAATATTAAATTAATAGCAAGAAGAAGATTTACTGCAGATCTCATGCCAAAAATGGAAAGGATATTATTTGAATTCTTTTTAATGTTTTGGAGAGACCCAAAGTACAAGGTACTGTGTGATAGATGGGGTTAAAGTAAACTAGTGTTTTTCTAGAAGACACTTTTTAGAGATGTTATTTCACATCAGTCTGAAGACAATGATAGTTAGCAAGACACAGAGCTAATCTGACTGTTTTAATGTTTTGTGAACTTTTAAAAAAGTTATGGAAGGATCGAAGAAGAAAATACCCCCAAAAACCCACCCTGAATCACACTACAAACAATACAAACAAATTCATTCTGTTCATTTTTAACAGCAGACTTCGTGTACACCTACACAGAAATTGTAGAATTACTTAAGTCATCATTTCATTTTAATGTGATTTTGTTGAATATAAGCCAATCAAACAATTAAATATAAACAAACAAACCACATGGTTTAAAAAAACATCAAGTCATATAAAACACATGAGCAGATAAAAAGACTAGAAGATATGACTTAACTAATGGAGACTTATTTATTGAATCAATTCTGCTGTTACAAGAGGACATGCTGAACAGTGTTAACACATGCAGAGAGGGAGGGTTCTGTCAGTTGATTTGGGAAGGAAGTCGGATTCTGTTTTTGTGAAGGTCATAAGAGCACACCCACAGTCTAGCAAACCAGAGGACAGCCTTAACGGGTCTGGAGAAAATATAGCATGACAACACCAGTTCTAAACAGAATTACCACGGCAAAACAGACAATTTTTCTTTCATGGTGTTATTGTGTTCATGGTGTTGGCCTCCATGTAGTTGAAACGAGTGTTGTCAAGAACAGTGGGCCATAGAACAAGTTACTTCCTCTAAAAAAGATCCACATCTTTCAACAAAGTTTTTTATCAAAACAGAATGATATTGTATTTTCTATGGAATGTACAGATAGATTCTGCTTAACATGTGACAGTAAACATGGCTGCATTGATTCTGTTATCAAGGCAGCCTATACCTATACATGTAGAAGCCACCAAGGCTTTTGTTTCAAATTGATAGTGTCTTTATTTTAGAGAAAAAACAAAAACATTTGTACTCTTCTGGTTTGCATCCTGTGACAAGTGTGTCCTTTAGGCATGCTTTAAAAATATCATTCACCGTAGGTTTTATAAGATCTAATTTGGCATGCACTTTTGTGTGGGTAGTTTTGTTTGCTTGGGGGTTTCACTCATACAAATGTGTGCCACCCAAGGTGAAAGAAAACACCTTCAGCTACACTGGCAACAGAGACCACGGGATAAGGACAGGACTTGAAACAAGACGCCACAGCTAATTGGCTTCCAGATGCACCAGAGCATAGGAAGCTCTCGCCCAGCCACTGGCTATGTCGAAATAAGATATCACAGAGGTAGCTGTTCAAAGGATTATCAGCATTTCTATGTCAACACCTAGTTTTAGAAAGTGTTATTAATCATCGCCAAACTTATTGATTAGTTTGTCAATTTGAACTGAACTTCAACTAGAGCTACTTTCTGTTTGAGCATGCAGGACAGAGCATTACTGGCCACACTTTGCCTCTAGCACGTACTGACTGTTTTAGGCGCGTTGATATCTCCTCTAATGACCTCTGGCTGCTGATCTGGTTTGCTGTGTAGGTGTGCTCACTGGATCTGACCTGCCAGTCTTTAAGACAGGGGTGGGGGATGTGGCCGTATTAACACAACTTGGCTTCCCTAACACTAAATCAGACTCGGCATCTTTAAACACCTCAGAGTCTAAATCTTTGAGGTCAATATCACCGACAGCATCTTTAAAGTCCAAGTCTGATTGTGACTCTGAGCCTTTGCTGACTCGGCTAGCCATTCTCATTATGATCACATCTTCAGTCTGAGTGGATTTATCTGTCACACGAACCCACCGCCGAGGGGAGATCACTTTGTCAGAGTCCTCTTTTATCACAAAATCTGCTTCAACAACATTCACAGCTACGTCTTTAAACAATGGGGAGGGTTCGTGGTCCTTGATTTTAACCTGAAATTCAGTCACCATTTCTGAATCACCAGGTGTTACAGGGGCGTTGGATTTAATAGAAACTGCAGCATTAACATCAAAACTCAAGTCAACATGAACAGGCACACTGCTTTCAGCATCAACAAGCTTTTTAGGTTCAGCAATTGAACCACCAACAGCTGCGGCAGACTTAGAAGCTTCAGTGCCAATAACTGAGTTAGTATCTTTACCATCATTGGATGCTACATTCTCTTTCTCTTTAGTGACTTCTGTTTGTACTATACCCTTATCAGGTGGCTCAGGGACAGAAACAACATCTTTAGGTTCAGGGGCAGAAGCAACATTTTCAGGCTCATTTTTTGTCTTTTCTGGGGATTTTGCCGTCACAGTTTCAGTCTTTGTTACCTCTTCTGTTTTATCTTTTTCTTCTTTGGACGAGGCCTTGTCTGGTATTGATGGCCCAGTTTCTTCAACTTTGTCAGGCTGAGGTACATTAGTAGGCTGTTCTTCTATTGAATCAAGCTTGGATTCTACAACCTGTTGTTCGGAATTGCTGTCAGGTTTTGATGCCTCTGTTGAAACCTGCTCCACCTTTTCATCACAAGGTTTTATCGATTCAGCTGTGGCCTCTCCTGGGGTGTCTATTGATAATGATTCTGTGGATACATCAGCATTCTTACTTTCTTCAGCAGGCTTACTTTCTTCAGTACCGTTATCCCCAGCAACTATATCCAGAACTATGTTTTCAGTTACAGTTACTGAGGCTGCCATCTGATCCAGTTCTATATTGACTTCTGGTTCTTTATTTGTACCTGAAGCATCAGAAGCAGTTTTGTCAACATTTTCACCAGGTTCAGACGGCTTTTCAGATTCATTTTCGTTGTTATTATCCTTTTTATCATCAACATTATCAGAATCTTGTGTGCTAGCCTGGGCAGATGAGGATTCTTCTGTTTTAGCAGGCTCCGAAACTCCAGAGTCAACAACTGCACTGGTGTCAGAAGTGGTATCACTGGCAGGCACAGATTTCTCGTTTGGGACAACAGAGCCTTGCGACGCCTCCCCATTGGTGGTCTCATCAATAGCTGCTTCTCTGACTGGGCGCCTTCTACGACGACGAGGTCTTCCTTCTGATGAGTCCAGCTTTCCATTGACCATGGGCGTGTCATTGGCACTAGCTGCCCCATCATTTGTCCCGGTTGCTGCCTCAGTTTCCTTACCACTATCAGCAGCATTTGTGTCATTTTCTGATCGGTTATCTTCAATAAACTGAGCAACTTGAGCACATTCTTTAACCGCATCAGCAGCGGCTGTCATTTCTTTTTGACGCTTTAGCTCTTTCTCACGCTTTTGGTATTCTTTATTAACGGAGTAAAAGAATGGATCTTCAACAGCCTCTTTAAGAGTTAACCGCAACTCAGGAGTAAACTCTAACATCCTGTTTATCAGTTCTAATAGTTGTAAATGCTCAGGTGCTTTATCTCTTAAATTTTGCTGCAAAAAAGACAGATTTATGTAAAATGAAATAAATTTACCTCATCAACGAATATTCCTTGCACCGATTTCTCTCAAAAGCAATTATTTCTGTCCTTTCAGACACTTATCTGATTAAAAATGCTATTTTACAACAGAGTGTTTACTCTAAATTTCATGTTTGTTTTTCTAGCTTGCATTTACCAAATTGGCTCGATAATATTCAAGTCATTTAAAATATTTTAAAACAAACATTTGCACAACAAAAGGGCTGTGTTGAAAAGTTACTTTTTTAAATGTTTGAGAACAATGAAAACGAAGTGTTGCAACATTTTGAGTTTGATGGAGAGAAGTTTGGAATCCACTAAACCATAATGCGTTAGATTTAATTATAAAAGTAGTGGCATGATTTTTTCTTTCAAGGAGTCCAAAATGTTTTGCTTAATTTTGCTAAATCACAAATGTAGCTATAAACTGGTTTCTCCATATGAATTATTTTATTAATAAAATGTTAGTGATTATCATGCGCAAGCTCTGTTCACACGATCAAACTTCCATGCACATGTCGTGAAAGAAAATTTGGATAATCATTCTTAAGTAATCATGCTTTTGTGATTTCTGAATTTTATCACATTTCATTCCAGTTTTTTTATCGTAAAACTTTCCTCGTCTTTTTTAATTGCCTGCTAGTGTGTGTAAATACTTTTTATAAGACTGGGAATGATTTTGACCATAATATTTCAATTTTTAACAATTAAATGTATTGATTAGTTGATTGATTGGTGTTTAACGCCTTAATAGTTAAATTTATAGTTGAATTTCATTCCATATTGTCATGATTGTAAATGCAACAGATAAATGGTGCCTCATTCCTCAAAGCAACTCAGTAGACCTGTCACTAAATTAACCTAAAATCATCAAAATTAGTAGGAACTAAAACACTCAATTGTTACCCGTTTAACATGAGCATACAGGGTGATGGTGGAGACACACCCTTCTAGTGTTATCGCTAAACCTTTAAAAGTGTAGTAGTATAGATGACAACGCAAACAGTTGGTGGAAAAGAGAATATTAAAAGATCCACAGATTCCGAGCTCATTGCTCTTGCTAAAAGCCTTGGGCCTATACTTATTTTATCTTAATACAAAACAATAGAATTCAACAGTAAGAGCCAAAAGTTGACGCAAAAGAAGTCTGTCTGTCTGTTTAAATACTACTCTATCAGTGGTCATGACCAGTAGTTAACAGATTACATACTTTTTGTACTATTACGTTATTTCTTATCCTTCTTAGTTTCAAAAGTACAATTTTTTTTATCACAGCCCTGTCCTTTCCAGCAAAAAATTAAGCTGACATCTTGTTTGAAAAGTCCTATAGTTTGTTTCCTTCAGCAAGTTGTCCTATAACCGATTGTCCTTGTATAGTTTGTTGCTCACCTGGACTTCAAATACTATATAACCTTACTTTTACAAAAATCCAATAGAACAACACAACAATTAAACAGCATATATTAATATAATGCTAAACTGGTTTAAAACATATGCTGTACAATACAAACTGATTCACAACAGTTTAATATCACAAATGTAATAATAACATGCTTTTCATTATTTGGAACAAAACTCACAAATACGGTTTCAAAATAATAATAAAACTAAGAATGAAAACGAAGGATAACTGATTAAATCAGCAAGCAACAGCATACAATGCACAGACCACTAGAAAATAATGGTGAAAGGTCTGAAGCCTGTGCACTTTTAACATAAGTCGACAATATAATATTTAGTTTTACTGTTGGGCTAAAAGGTGGACGGGACCTAATCAGTGGAGATATGAAGGTTTCACACAAAAAAAATTTGAATCTTGGTGGTGCTTTGTCTTATTATAGGACACTTTTTAAATTTTAATTCATACAGGAATTTACATTTACCACCGATAATCTTTGCATAATAGTGTAACGTGTCTACTCCTCGGTGAGAGAAAAATATATCAAGACTATAAACGAAGAAATATGGTTAAAATGGCATTTCGCTCTTTGTTTTTTGGAGAAGTCACATGACTCCACTATGTTAAGATCACCCCTAGAATTTATCCATCGGTGCCGCTAAGATATCGTCTAAATGCCCATTCTGATGTTTGCATTGACATGATCTGGCTTAACAGAAACAGCTTCAAAGTTTCATATACATTCAAGTTGTATATAAACATCTAAGATATTATACAAAAATACTTTTGATGGGAGGGGATGAGTGATTACAGCATAAAGTCTTGTGCTTAAGCAATACAATACCTGGCGAGCAAAATGCTAGATCTGGACAATGATGTCATTTGTTTTCACTGCTAAAGCTTGATAGAACCCACTGCCAATTTCCTTTATAACCTGTTCTGCCTGAAGCAACAACCCTCTTCCCTATTCATTTGATATTCTGTTTTCTTAACCATTCAGATTTTCTTACCCGTAAAGGCTTGCATGTTTCACGGACATATCTCCCGGCTGAGCTTCTCACATCCCAATCCAACCGACCATGGTAGAAATACTTGCTTTTTCTTAAATAAAGACAAGACAAAAAGCCACATATAGAAGGCATGCACAAAAACAAAAAAGCTGCAACTTATAAACGGAGTCCGTCTCAAGCTATAATCCTGGTTCATGTTTCACTTAACTATGGTGACAGTTGTAAGTACCGAATGTTGGTTTCAATTCTTTGCCTTATCTGTACTTAAGGTTATTCCACTCATATGACAGGGCAGTTCCACTTGAAACCTTATATCCAAAGCTGCATCCAAGACACATACTGCGATGCCCTAGCATATTATCACAGCTGCAGTTTGGATTAACAGTTTATCTAACATCAATTTTCTTCGTTTGATTGTGGTTAAATTTTGTACTTGTATTATTTCACTCGAAATACAACATTTGTTCAATATTTCACTTTGAGAAACTGTCAGTGTCACCATTGAAGTTAGGATCAACATAAACCAGGATTGAGCTGTGTGAGCTCGCCAAAGACTCCAAACTAAAAAAAACATGCTGTAAAGCCGATGACTATCAATCTGGTCTGAGGTGGGACACCAGGTGGGTCATGGGGTAGGTCAGTAGAAGTCAGTAAGAAATGATAAAACAGGTACATGCATTAAGGATGCAGGCCAAGCACAGACACGGGCCTACTTACATAGAGGGGCTTGCAGTTCTCACGAACATACCGCCCGGCTGATGTTGTGGGGTCCCAGTCTAGGCGACCGTGCCAAAACAAACTATTTCTTCAAAAAGATACAAAATATGTTGCACTTATGAACAACTTATTTATTCATTAAACGCATCATGCTTTTCTATATACTGTGGAAAATTAATTTTTTGTTGAAGCCAGCTAAGGTTTCAGCAAAAAGCCTTTTTTGCATTCAGCAATATTTGCAACGACAAAACGACAGATCTGGCCAAGAACTGTGGGGAAACTTTACCAGATAACAACTAAAATGGAAAGGACCTATTAATTAAAAATTCTTCTGAAATTGTAACAAATCAAATTTTTTATTTCTATCCAATTTACTCAAGAATTGACAATTGAAACGTCTCAAAACACCTTTTGCTCTATCCTAAAGAATCCAAGTAAAAAAGGGGTATGCCGAATATCCAGGTCCTTGTGGGACTGCAGGAATTTTTATTCTCACCTCTACAGAATAGCAGGTGGGTGGGGAAAGGTAGGGTAAATGAGGTAGAAATGGTAGGGTCACACGACTCATTGAGAATCAGCACCAAAAGTTATTCCCCTTAGCTAATCTCACAGAGTTATCTCCCCTTTGCAAGCAGCTAAAGATTTCAAATTGATTCAATGGAAAACTTATTTTATTATAGGAAATAAACATATATATTTATTCTCTCTTTTACCTCTGAAAAGTTATATAAAACAAGCCCCAAAGCCTTGGAACTACCAACTATAAGGGACACTTTATGCTAAGCTATATAGAGTAAAGAACTTTATGTAAAACTGTTTTGCAGTTAAAACTGGAGTTTGATGTGCAACACTGTACATTTCATAAAACATAACAAAGATGTTTAGAAGAGGTGCAGTTTATAGTGGAACCATGTTTCACCAGATTCTTGTAAAAAATCAGAGGTAAAAAAAAGACACTGCAAAGAGTGTATATAGATATATACATTTATCAAAAATATACATATATAACATCAACATTTTTGAAGGGGGACATCAACTATAAAAAAAAATATTCACATGAAAAGGATGTAAGGCAAAACTTTAAAAAGTTTTATAGCGTCAGATTCTGGTCTATATGGACCCAGAGATTTTTCAAAGTGACTTGCAGATCAAAGAAATATTGATTTAAATAAACTTGATTAGGCTGTGAAAGTGAACTAAGAACAGATGAAGTTGAAACTCACTTTGATTTTTTAGCCATTCTGTAAGGTAAAGATCCTAAAATTCTCTCCATCATGGCTAGATGTTCTTTGTTGTCATGTGTCTGAAAGTACAGAAGAAATCATCAATGCTAATTTCAATGTTTGTATTTTGTTTTATTGAGGTTTTACAGCTTACTAAATATTATTTAACAAATACGACAATAGCTAAATGGGGGAAGGAAACCAGGGTATTTCATGGAGTACTATATATCAATATTTGAAAGAAACAGTAACATCAAAAAATGCTTAAAGTCACTTGTTTTTAGTCTTATTGTAAAGCAAATGTTCCTACAGTTCTGAATATGACATCATAAATATTAACTTGAAAGATACTGTCCTCTAACTGTTAGAAGGTGCTTTCCAGAAATTGGACTAATTGATTAATATAGGTTTTGCGGCATAATTAGGGTATATTCATGTATATGAGGGTTTGCCGGCACTTGTTTATGGTTTATTCATATAGACTTAAGGGAAATTATATAACCACATCTTTAAATCACTCACCTGAAATAATGTAAAGCCTGTGTAGAGTTCAAACATAATACAGCCGACACTCCACACATCACAGGGTTGTGACCATCCCAATTCTGAAAGACGGAAAAACAAGAGTCTCGTTTGACATATTATTTATCTGTGCAATGGCATAGTTAGGCCCAGCTTAGCTCGGATTAAAAACAAAGAAACAGATTCAACCCAGATACACCTAATCCTTTTGGTATAAATTTTATATAATTTTATTCAAATACACTTAGATTTGATGATTCACCTCGTGTGACTCCCTCATATACCTCAGGGCCACTGGGAGACTTGAACCCGTGCAGTACATCGAAGGAGGATCTGCAGTCAGACGCGCTAACCACTGAGCCACGGCGCGGGCCCTAACGGGCATAAAAAGATCCTCCTACCTAGTATAACCTCTGGTGCCCTGTAATGCCTTGTTGAAACTATTGTGCTGTGATGTTCCTGATCAAATGTTGCTGAACCAAAATCTATCAATTTTATATCTGTGCTTTTTATTTGTCTTTCATCCCGCCTCTGAAATAACAACAACAACAGCAAAGTTCAGGACAAAAATTACAAATCAGTGTCAGCTAAAACTGGAGAAAACTAAGACGGGCAAGGTATTTTGACACTTATTTTTAAATAAATACATTTTGAATAAGTATTTTTTGTTGTTGTGCGCAAACACAATCATCAAGCCTTTGAAATGTCTCATAAATTTGATTCTTTCCAATAAAGGTTATTTCCCTTGCATGACGGCATGCCAGCCCACTGGGTGAAGTAATCCACATTTGATGCCAGTATGTGAAGGAAACCAAGTTTTTATTTACAAGTTATACAGTAGGCTATAATAAAAAATTTTATAATTGGATCATGCCCTTTCTTAAATTTGTTTGTAGTCTAATTTCATGTTACCTATTCGACTAAACACACTCCGAGGGGGTGAAATGGTTGAAGAATTAGGGTAAATTGGCTTTTCAGAGCTGATTGGCTTTCAGGGCTCCTGAAGCACTAGGGGCACAAGACGCTCTTTCCAACCACACACGTCAAGATAGGAAGTACTTACCCGTCTAGGGTTATATGTAGCTGAGAAATCAGAGCTAACAAAGAGGATGTTCTCTGGTTTTAAATCTGTGTGAGTTAACTGGTTATCATGAAGAACTGGAATCAGAAAAAAAAATGAGGGTAATACAATTAATATAGGACATTTTCTGAGTCAAAAAAAGAAAACAAAAAAAAGAGACTAAGTTGTATTCTTAAGCATACCTACGGTGTAGACTCAACATAAATCTCTTTCAATAATATATGTTTTTATTGATTGCTCTCTAATGTCGTACTCAACCGTATTTCATGACTTTGCGTTGCCGTATGTATTTTGGAAAACCGGGAAGAAACCCTGTCGAAACCTACATGCATTGTCCGCATCCACCGGGAAATTTCCCTTATACACCAATGGTCCTCATTGTCCACAGGGGGAATATAATCTATTCTGAGTACAGTGAATGGGACTCCGCCATCCAGCTGAGCCAAGAAGCGGCCCTCTTTCAATAATTTAACATTAACATAATCCAATGGTATTAACTTTTCAATTTTGCCCATTATGCTTAAGGGTAAGTAACCCTTTCAGAATAGTTAGACTTACATTTGACAGCATAACGCAGTTGGTAGGAGATATGCCGGCCCTCTTTCAATAATTTAACATTAACATAATCCAATGGTATTAAATTAAATTATATTTGCCCATTATGCTTAAGAGTAAGTAACCTTTTCTGAGTAGTTATACTTACATTTGACAGCATAACAGAGTTGGTAGGAGATATGCCGGCCCACTTTCAATAATTTAACATTAACATAATCCAATGGTATTAAATTAAATTATATTTGCCCATTATGCTTAAGAGTAAGTAACCTTTTCTGAGTAGTTAGACTTACATTTGACAGCATAACACAGTTGGTAGGAGATATGCCGGCCCTCTTTCAATAATTTAACATTAACATAATCCAATGGTATTAACTTTTCAATTTTGCCTATTAGGCTTAAAGGTTAGTAACCTTTTCTGAGTAGTTAGACTTACATTTGACAGCATAACACAGTTGGTAGGAGATATGCCTGACCTGGTCTATCGTGTACGGGATGTAATTATTGTCTTTCTGTTAACAAAGAAGAAATGGTTAATCCGTGACAAACAAGCTGCAACTCTTCACAAATTAAACATCTTTATAAATGGTCATGTGGAGGGGAGACATTAAGCGAAGAAACTCATATTGTGGCTGACAAAAATGGAAAAAGCAACAATACCGTAAATCCTTAACAAATTCGACCTTAAAGACACAAGTTTGAAGTAATTTATCGAATTTATCAATGTGAGTTTGGATCGTAATTCTTCACTTATTAGCCTGTGCATAGTAATGTAGTTTGTTAAGTGGTTAAGGGGTTGAATTTGTTGAGGGCTTAATTGTTTGTTTGTCTGATTGATTTCACTCATATGATGGCGTGCCAGCCCAATAGGTGAAGAAAACCACCCTAAATGATGCTGGCAGGCAGAAGACTCCACAATTACATTTACAGGGCAAAAAGAAGGACACCACAAAAATCAACTTCCTGATGCTCCTTAGATCAGAGAGCGATGAGGTACAGGAGGCTCCCATCCAACCATGCGCAAATCTTTGTTCAGTGAAAAACAAGTAAAACAGGTATATTCTTATATACCTGTATATATACCTGTGTTATCAATTAAATATAGCAATACACACTGATTCAGTTACTTTTTTTTGTTGCCATTATTTTGGTTTGTTTGGGGTTTTAAGCATTGCTTAAGATAAAGATAAATATTAAATATATTAAGTTATTTTCCATAACTGGATGGACTGTGATCTGATCAGATTCTATAAAAAAAATGATCAAATAAATGATCAAATAAA
>JAVFBZ010036832.1:131-10807 GCA_032466195.1 Katharina tunicata
TAGGTTCATGATGTATTAGTCTGGAGGGAGTGGTTTGCAGTAGGTTCATGATGATGTATTAGTCTGGAGGGAGTGGTATGCAGTAGGTTCATGATGATGTATTAGTCTGTAGGAAGTGGTATGCAGTAGGTTCATGATGTATTAGTCTGGAGGGAGTGGTTTGCAGTAGGTTCATGATGATGTATTAGTCTGGAGGGAGTGGTTTACAGTAGGTTCATGATGATGTATTAGTCTGGAGCGAGTGGTATGCAGTAGGTTCATGATGATGTATTAGTCTGTAGGAAGTGGTATGCAGTAGGTTCATGATGATGTATTAGTCTAGAGGGAGTGGTTTACAGTAGGTTCATGATGATGTATTAGTCTAAAGCGAGTGGTATGCAGTAGGTTCATGATGATGTATTAGTCTGTAGGAAGTGGTTTGCAGTAGGTTCACGATGATGTATTAGTCTAGAGGGAGTGGTTTACAGTAGGTTCATGATGATGTATTAGTCTAGAGGGAGTGGTTTACAGCAGGTTCATGATCATGTATTGTTCTGGCGGGAATGGTTTGCAGTATGTTCATTATCAAGTTGTACGAGTCTGCTTAGCATTTATCTAAAGATCCAAGGGTGGTTATCTTCACATATTGGTCTTGTAAACAGTTATCAGAGAAACAGCTTGAAGTACATGTATGGCATAAAACATACACAATATACTACCAGCTTAAGGAACTTGTAACTTACGTCAGTTTATATAAATCTATGATCAGATTAATACGATGTAAACCGAAGATAGACTTTTTATTTAGTAAAATTTGTAAAAAAAAAGTTTGAAGGAAAAAAATGCCAAAGACTGG
The DNA here is from genome assembly GCA_032466195.1 of Katharina tunicata. Taxonomy (NCBI): domain Eukaryota; kingdom Metazoa; phylum Mollusca; class Polyplacophora; order Chitonida; family Mopaliidae; genus Katharina; species Katharina tunicata. Next base: position 967 of record JAVFBZ010036832.1, read on the forward strand.
AGTTAGATGTACGGCATAAACATGACTCTTCAAATCATTGCTTTTGGCTGTTTAATAATCCACTCATTCTATGGGGTACTAATAGTGCTATACACCAATTAGTAAATCTGTTGGTACATATACTTCTGGAAAACTAATCTAAAGAGTGAGTATCTTGAAGCACATGTTCCATTTTTTGGGCCCCTTAACCCTCCCCTGGTGCATGACATGATGTATTCATGCAATGACAAGCTATAAATGGACACGCTGTCTGTTGCATTGTCCTGGAGCCGCTTTATGGCAGCTGACCTAACCATGACTCAGAGATTCTAAACAGCTTTGTTCGGCCATTTCCGCCAGGTGATAAATATTGATACCGTGATCAGCCCTGTCTCCAAGGCTCACCAGTTGTCACGGCAACAGATGTTTTCACGCCTTCTTGATATGGTCAAAATGCCTACTGAATTTTTTATGAACTTGACAACGAAGTTTCATACATATAAACCATACAACCTGACAGTACTATACATATTCTACTAGGAACCAAATTGTACTGTTCTGTCCAATGAGCGCTGAATTCCTAGAACGGATGGTTAACCATGTCAAACTGGGATAAATGCCAAGAATAAAGAATACATGTAAATGTCAAATGTGAATAAATAATGTTGATTGGAAGTCATTTTGAACTACTTTTCATAATAACTTAGTTTGGGCGTTGCTGTTATTATTATAAAAAGGAACAGAGTAATTTTCTACCATTAAATATAATTTTTCAGAACTCAGATAAATTAACATTAATTTAGAGTTTTATATAATTATATTTATCTCTGTGCAGAGTGTGAACAATACGCTTTCTTAGTAATCAACGTCAAACAGATGTACATGACATGTACAGCTGATGTATGTGGGATGCTGAGATGTTTGAACAACATGTACCCTTTATAAACAACAAAATATGATTAGACAGAGTTATGTCCAGTTGATTGAAAAGAAAAAAGGTATCCTAGCCACATAATAGTAGTTTTTACATTGTAACATATATACACAATGTACTACCTGTACTGTACATCTGCTGTCAGTATTTTAAGGCTAAAAAATACCTCTTAGCTGTTAGTGTAGTGTATTTTTTATGCTTTATTTTTTGTAGCTTATCAGGTAAGGACACCTTGAAGATATATTTTTATGATAAATACAGTACAAGTGACTCAAAGAAGTATACACATATAACATTATAGTTTAAGTTCAAACTGTTAGCACGAGTAGATTAGAGTATTGAAGACAAAGTCTGCGTGGTACACACACACACAGGTCTGTAGACTTTTACAGCTTTATTTATTTCTGGTAAATGAGATTGACTCTGTAAAATTGTACAAAAAATAGCATCAAGTTTTGTTGGCCACAGCACAAATTAAAGGAATGAGCAAAATAATATTTACATATTTTTTTATCCCATGCACCTTACACTTATGGTATTCTATTCATACTGGTGAATTTAAACATTTCCAACCCCTGTCAATCAGTCAATCAATCAGATAAATATCTCCATTTGAATTAAGAGCACAAAGTTGTAGTACCACATAATACATTTTATATTCGGAAAATTCATATATTATCACTGAAATTATGAAAGATGTCTCTACCTTTATAAAACGGTTTGAGTTCGTGGTGGTCATATCCTGGCTTGGTGGATCATCTGTCTGCTGTCGCAGCTGATTCCCCATCAATGTTGCAGATAGGTTGGAATTACATTTAATGTCTCGGTTTGAGAACCGTTTACCTGAAGGTACATGTCAGAGGGAAGAGCACAAAGAAGTGGGTCCTTTTTTACCCAGAAACTATAATAGAAACTGGTAGTTCCACAGATCAGTTTATAGTATTAATATAGAATAAGAGAACTGCCGGCAGAGAAGTCCTGTTGGTATAGATAATATTATTTGGTTTTATTATGCCATCTGCATCATCAGTTAAATATATGTTGAGTTTCTCTCCTTCTATATTTAGGAATTCTAGAAAATGAAAGTTTTTATTTTTATTTTTATTTTTTTACTCCAATCGTTTCTCCATTTTATAGTGACAAGCCACCATAGTTACCATGTCCTTTGTACCGGCACCTTGTTCTTCGTACATGTACTCGTATTCAAACCTTGTACATGAGTATATATGTGATTGTTTGGGCACACGCCATCTTCTTAACTTTAGCTATTATATTCATTACCTTAAAGGAAGCTAATTACTGTCCATTATCATCTGAAATTACATTACCTTCAGCAAACAATGTCCCATTGTTATCCAGACAGGTAGATGTATTGTTATTCATACAGGTAGATATTGTTTTGTCAAGATTGACATCAGCCTACAGTGAACATAATTAACAAATTGAACATCACTATATAGAAAATAAAGGCTTATTCTATTTACTGACCTGTGTTTAATAAATATGGAGAGAAAGAAATTTGACTAAAATGACACAAACAGGAAATAATATGTTACATTTCTGGGTTTCAATTTGTGATACATTTGTGTCTTTAAATGCTTCAAATTTAATAGTGATCTGTAATTTACAATATAAAAATCGACCATACCAGTTCACCAATACTTTTATTAAAAATGTACGATTTAAATTTATAGCCGCTAAACATGGGACAATAATGTCCTACATTTTTTATGATGTTTCATTGACTGTTTTTTAAGTCTCTTTTTCTCCAGATAGTATTATGTTTGCATTGTCAGATTTATATACCTGTTCACTGTAGGGCCAACCTCATTATCTGATAAAGGGGTGGAAGGTAGTTCACAAAGCTGGTGTTAATGGAGTAAGATTATGTTTCAAGTTCACAAAGCAGTAAATCATTGATACATGTAAATGCAATACTAACAATACCATAAAAACCTGAATTTCAACTGAAGACCATTTTTCTTTGTGTAGGAGAATTTGTCTACCTTTAATGTTTTTGTTTTTTTAAGTTTGAGTATCTCGTCTGTTCCACCTGCCACAGTTAAAACCAATGCTAATCCTTTTCGTAGGCGAATTTTTCTGCCCTTAGTGTTTTTTTAATGTTTTTCTATCATGTCTATTCCACCTGACACACTTGAAAGCAATGCTATCCTTTTTCTTGATAACAGGGTCATTGAGTGGTTGCAGAATTCTGTGTAGAACAATGTGTTTTATCATGGCAGTAAGAATATAGCAGGGTGAATAATGAAGGCAATTTATGTTCCATTAGTGTTGATGGTCCCCTCTGCTTTATTGGCCTTTACAGTCTCTAGCATCCATCAACTCCTCCTAATGCTAGCCATTTTTTTTTTTTACAAAATTTTTCCATGGATCTCAATCTGTTGAAGCCTAGTTAGTGATAAATTATTCGTTTTTCCGCATTTACTCCTGGAAATCATATAAACCAATCAGAGTTGTTTGTCAGATACTCTAATTCGAAACACAGATAAAGGTTAAAGTAGTTTCAATTCAAGAAGAAAATCTCATTAATCTCAATTACAATTCATCTGAAAACAGACTTCAAGTTATTGTACAATTTGTGAAGATAGCGGTGAAACCGTAAACAAATCATTGAATTATTAAATAGGTGAACTACATTTTTATGTAGAGGAATTGCAAAGGGTCAACTCTGCACCAAATATTTTGGATACACTTTATGCAACTACATGTAGCTAGAAAAGTCATGAACGATATGAAACCTGAACAATATCCCCTCCCCCTAAAAAGAAAAAAAAAATACATGAGAGAACTGCAGAACTTTCACATGAATCAACAATTGTATTAATATTATGATAAGCTGTCAATTATATTTTCCAAAGTTATCTGGTTTTCTATATAGGGTGACTTATATACATGTAGGGGTGTAACAATACATGAAGATATTGATTTATAGTTCCGCTGCAATAGTTGATAGTTTATTGTTTATGGAGTACACAGTCTATCACAATAGTTGAACCAACTATTAATAGTTTAAACAGTTGACCTACTTCAGGAAAGAAATGTAATTGTATGGCATCTTTTGACTTCATTTTTCTTCAATACATTCAAATATGCAATGTATCATTTATAGACCATGGATTACATGTACTTACAGGTATACATATTTGGAAAATGCTACATGTATCTTAATTTACTGTGCTGCACTGTTATTGAAACTTACTGACATAATACATGCAATGCATATTTTGAAGATTCAAAATACATATTCTGTGTTTAATTTTATTATAATCGTACGTACATGTACATGTTCAACACAATCACAATGGTGTTCTAAGAATTGCAATAAATGTAGTATCCCAATAGTGTTGTGGACTGTCGCAATACTATGACAATAGTCAAATAAAAGCATACTGGTCAAACTAAAAAGCCCTTCAATGTCTTGGTATTTTTAGAGTGGCATCTGTGGCGGAGTGGTCTAGAGCGCACATTTCTAGAGTGTACAGTGTACATGTATGTTTCTGGTACACAGATCCCTTCACCTCTGAGTTCGCGAGTTCAAACACTCGTTCGGACTGTATGTAGTTTGGTCGGAATTTCATTGGTTTTCTGTGTTCTACCCAGTTTCCTCCAACAAAAAAGCTGGACAATGATCTGTTATTGTGACTATAGAAGTTATAGTCCTGTTGATCTAACATCGGATAATAAACACTAAAGAACCAATGGTCAACAGGAAGTTAATTCATTGTGGTGTGTTAAAAATTAACCCACTTTGTCATTTTGCCTTTTTATCCTATGTTTGGTGTCCCACTATTATATTGCACATTTTGTTATTGTTGGTTTAAACTGGTGTTAGATTGTTGTTTTGTTCTCCCATTTGGCTGGCAAGGAGTTCAGTATCAACAACAACACAAAACCGTATTAAACTGTATTCAATGAAATAAAACTTGTTTCTGTATATATGTATTTATTTCTGCTCCACAGTGCGATGTAAGTCCGAGTATGACTGTCCCATGAGTCGAGTGTGTAAAGATGGATACTGCCACTGTGCTGAGAAGTCCTATTGTGCCAGGCACAGTAGTCCTGTGTGTGGATCCGATGGGATACTCTACCCCAGCCACTGTGAACTTCATCGCACAGCATGTATGAAAACTGTCCACATTAAAATAGACCACAAGGGACTATGCTTTGAGAAGGAGAGAGGTGAGACGCTTTGATGTACCCATTAATGTTCAGGTGTTATTGGAAAAGATCAAATGAAGGCTTAGGATTATTTTTCCCTCTAGATATTTAGGATGGTTGTGTCTTTTATTTTCCATAAAAAAAATGAAGAGTTGTCTTCCCTAATTGCGTTTAAGAAATGTGTCCATGTAATTTAAACATACCAAAATACCAGTGAGCTTTCTGAACCAGATTGAAACCAGATTGAAACTTTTCTGGCTCAACTGAGACTTGCAATAAATATCCCATTTCGTGAGAGGCTTTTAACCCCAACATGTAAGATGCCTGTTTCACATCACTGTCATGTTTTTTTCTGGTTGAATTGAAGAAAAAAATAATTTCCATGAAATTCTCACACGTTTGTTGTTTTTAGTCATCTAAAATATTTTCTATGACAATGCAGGAAGAGAATGGTGATTACAGCTTCTCATATTTAACATGAACGATATCCCGGTTTTTACTGCTGAGGTGCGGTTTATTGATGAGTGTTTCTCATGTTAACATTAGCGTATGTTTTTGCCTTCTGCTTGTCTAAGTTGCTCAGAGTTCAATCAATCTTCTCACGGTTTAGTCCTGCTAAGTGGCAGTTGATTAGGTACAAGAGATTTATCAAACTTTCTTGAGAACTGTTTCAGATAATTCTGCACGTTATAAAATATTTGATCATGCTGGGGGGGAATTAGACGCTAGATTATTTCTTTGTGCATGTTTTTACCCGTTCTCTGTTCTGTTAAGCTAAATGGCAGGTGATTTGTTTTCTGGACTTCCATGCCAATTATTGCTTCAGTTTCAGAAGTTTTTCATTCGAGTTATAAAACTGTTGCAGATGTAACAGAAGATCAAGTAATTTATCAACGACAAATAATTTTGATTTTTGCCCCTTGTGCCAAGAGCAGTATGTTGTTGTTTTTTAGTATATTTAAGAGCTTCTGTCATAAGATATGTTTATGGTGGTGTTAGAAATGGAATACCCTTGAGCGCTGCATTAAACCCCAAACAAGCATTTTTTACTTCTAAAATTTTGATCAATTGTTTCAATGTACATATAGGAGGTTTTAAAGCTACCATTATTCACACACTGGCAAAGATGGACTTTTTCATTTGTATTTTAGGGGGACGGGGAATACATGTTTCAATTTATGTTGAATATATTTCTTTTTTGTAGGTACGGAAAGTGTTGGATATATTCCCGTTTCAAAGCCAGAAACTCCTGATGCATTACCAGCTGAAGATGTCAAAGGTCAAGAGAAGGAGGCCAAGGACGACTTTACAGAGCAGGTCAAGGACTTTTCTCAGCAAAAGGTCAAGGACACTTTTGAGAAACCAACACAGGGCAAAGAAGAAGAACCGAGAATTAAATATATTGATGATGCAATTGAAATTGACAAGAAAGAGGAATACGAAAAGGATGAAAAGTTTGATGTATTTGACAAAAAGGATTACAAATATACTGATTCTGAGAAAAAAGATGAAAAGAAATATAAAAGCGAGACAAAAGAGTTTCATAAAAAATATGATAAGGAAAAAGAAAACACAGAAGAGAAGGAAACAGACCAGGACAAGAAAACAGATTTTTATGAGAAAAAGGATTTTGTCAAGAAAATAAATTTTGATTCAGATAAAAAGGATGATAAAAAATCTGCATATTCTGAGAGTACATCTAGTGCCAGTAAAGTAACTGAAAAACCAGCTGAGGTGCCAAATATATTTGACACACCAACTTATGACAAAGAGACAAAATTTGATGATGATAAGGATGAATATGATGACTATGATGAATTCAGTTATTACGATGATTTAAAAACGTTAAGCAATGTAAAGGAATCGTTGAAGAAAGGAATGGATGGAAGGACTCCAGCAGCTGATGAGGTATGTCCTGATGAGGAGTACCGCCACTTTAAAGAGGAACTTCTCAAATACCACTGTCTCAAGTTTGAGGAGCCCGATTGTGATAATGAAGTCATTGACAGTAAGTTCTTTATCCCACTTTGTAATTTTACCTCTAGGTACATGTCATTATTTTGTAGAAGAGTTATGTGTATATAAAAGATTTTCAACCTTCCGTTAGAGATTTGAAACAGCTTTCACGAAATGACAAAAAAAAATGACCAAACATCTTTTTAGATTAACCACTCTGTTCAAGATGTTCTAAAAAAAAGCAAGCATAAAAAACAAGATAAAATCTGCTTCTATAAGTAGAATTTATTGTTTTGATTTCTGTGAAATGTTTAGCAAATTAATTCACACCATGTTGTACTAAAAATTTGACCTCAAGCTGAACATATTACACCATCTATAAAAGTATAATATTGACATGGAAATACACTTAAAAGCCTACACTGTATCCTTATAAGCAATGTTGTTTTAGCTTGTATTATTTCAGACAAGCTGATTCCCTAAGGACTTAGTCTTGTTATCCCAGGGAATATTGACATGGTAACTATGTAAACAGATGCTCTGATAGTACCACATTATAATGACTTTGCCCATTACAGACTTAGCCAGAATTACACTGTACCATACAACATGCCCTGAACCCTTAAATTATTAAATAATAGGCAATTTGTCATCTTACCTGAACATTCAAACCTTTGAGCATTATTTTTTTTATAAAATGCTTCATTAAATCAGATTGACTATTTTCTATTTGTCAAATGTTTCTGTTACATGTAGGTCAGGTTTTTGCCAATCTGCCAGTCATCAAATAATGTTCATTTTGAAAATCTCTTGATTTGACAGGTAAAAGTTAGCCATCCTCTTACAGTGTATATAACATGTAAGGACATCGGGCTGCTATACCCTTTTAATGTGTCCCATACAAATGATGATCCCAAACAAGGCTAATGGGTTAGGAAATGATGGGGTGGTATTTACAAGGTTTTTCCTTTTTTGGTACCGTACCAAGTATCCGTTTTGTATCATTGTCACACATTGTATGTGTAAGATATCCCCGAGTGACACATTTAATACCAAGCGAATGATTACATGTATATCGAAATACTCTACTTCATTGGAAGATTCATAATTTCACACTCTTAAGTTTTCCCCAAAATGGAAATGAACAATCATTACAGATACACCAACACATTACTAGATCCCACTCACCAGCATTATAGTCCATCAAAACTTGGTCATATGATTAATTATTAATACTACATTTACGCAAGCACAATAATTATATTTATATCCCATGCATAATAGAATAGTAACTAACAGTGTAAGCTAAGGCAGGTTTCATGATAGAAATGTTTAAGAGCAAGGTACATTCTACATGTACATGTAGGTAGATATAGGTGGCGATAGTTACGTATTCGGTAAACGCTTAATTGTTATGAATTAATGATCATCTGGGGGTCAAATCTGGTAAAGCGTAGTGCTTGTATAAGTATGGTTCGTTCCGTTAAAAAGGTGTGACCATTAGTTAATAATGAATCAGTTTTATCAAAGCCTATCATTTTAATTAACTGATGATGCATCTATATGTTTAAACACACAACACGAGTAAATCATGATCAACTTCTTCAAATGTTCAAATACAGCAATTTAACAGCTAAATAATAATTACAATCAATATGAAATGTCCAATACGGAAATTCCAGTGTTAAGCCACCAGGAAAGTATAAAACCCTTCTCAATTAAATTCAATAAAATTAAGGAATCAACTAAAATTGTATTTTCTGATCAAAACGCCGCACCAGGTTTTTATCCTGCCGGAATTGGTTCAATTAACCTGTTTAATAATTCTGCTAATTATTAAAGGTCGTTCACTCCCATCTTGCATGTAACTACAGTTTCTGTTTGTTTTTACATATTTAATCTGTTGTCTGAACTGAATTCTGTTTGCGATTCAGTTTGCTCAAGGCTACCCACTGTCTCTCTCTTTTTGATAAATATAAAAAATATTAGATAAAAATAGGAGAGATATTTCTGTCACTACTGCTGTGGGGACATTTGAACTAACACCAAGAAATAATCAACAGCCCTAGAGGAAAGAGTTTCAGCCTGTTAGAACTACATGAATCCCCATGCACATTAAGATATCATTTGAAGTTGTGAGAGTTTTCACCTAATGTGGTTATGGTAGCCCAGTGGAATACTGTGGCCTTGGGCAAGTCAATATTAGCTAATAATGTTTGTCCAATAGACCATCCCCTGGGCAGTGGTCAGTAAAAATCTCTGTTTGTCCACTCCACACTGACCAATAACTGACAAATAACTGACACCTCTCTAACCTTCTCCAGTACATCATCGGCAGCCATTATAGTGTCTCCATGACAACCTATCACATTTGTTCCAAGTGATTGACAGCTGTCCTTGAGAAACAGACAGCTGGAGCAGAATTGTTGTCTGCTATAATGGGAAAAGCCTTCAGTTGAAGAATTGTTTTGAGATACATGTAACTCTTCATTAGAAAGTTTCTGTCTAGAATTATAAACTTGGTGGCCTCTTAAGAAAGATACATTTAAGATGACACTCTAATGGCATGTAAATATTTTCGTGTCATACTGTACAAGATAGCAAGTTTGTGCATGTTACTTTTGCAGGGTCTTTGTCATGGTTACATGTAAGCTGCTCGGGCAGATATCGCAGGGTGTTTGTTACTATTCAATGTTCTTAATATGTGAAAGTCTCTTGTGATCTGGACAAACCTAGTAAGTCTGTTGAATGCACATTTGAGAAAACAAAGGAAAACTGTTTTGCTTCAGGATT
>JAVFBZ010036851.1:0-10807 GCA_032466195.1 Katharina tunicata
AAATTCCCCTTCAAAACTCAAAATTCCCATCAAATTTCTAAATTTTAATATAGAGATTTTTTTTAAGCATACATTCTGAAAAAAGAAAATAAACAGTAAATGATAGCTTTCAACCAAGCTTTCTTTATGTTAAAATATGACTAGAATGTTTAAACAGCGATCTAGTACTTCAAAGCTTCCGGGGCCTGCTGCCACTGGACCCCGGCTAAACAATTTTTTCTCTCGCTTCGCTCGCCAGATACTAAACCCACTACCATAAAATTCCCCTAAATTCCCCTTTTCACTGCCACAGGCCCCTTCCCCAAATCTGTGGATCAAGCCCTGCACAGAGACCTATCATAGCGTATTTTACAAGAAGAACAAATCTGTCAAGGACCTCTTGGTTAAGACTAAACTGATTACTCCCTTCTATATATATATATATATATAACCTTAACTGCACTCATCTTCATTTGATAGATTAATAGGTTTACTACTAACTCTAAACGATACATTTTTCAGGTTGTGCTTATTTTAACCCATACCTACATGTAATATCTATATGTCGCCACATATTTACCTTCACAATTTACATGTAACATGTATTGCCTTTTCTCGAGATGCGCCTTTAGGTTATCTAGAACAACTGGACATTCAGGCCTAATGTATATAGAAACTTGTCTTTGAGAATTGATCTAGAGCATGAGATGATTTATCGACTTTAATTAGTTGATATCCCTGTGCCAGTGTGATTACTCTTGACAAAAATATATTAGTGAAATAACCTTAAGTACAGCGTAAAACCCCAATCAATCAATCAATCAATCACTCACTCTCAATCCTGACATGTTGTCTGAATGTTATTAGCCCCAAAAGGCTTGAGCTTATCAGTTGTCTAAGCATTTTAATATTCCGGTACAATGTGCCATGCCTTTAGGCCTCTTTATACTGAAAAGGTTTAAATGATAGGCTACACCTTTTGTAGGAAAACAAGAGTTGTCAAGGTGGTCACCATTCTCCAGCACCATACAGAGTGTAAAGTGAACAAATATCATCCAGACAATGCCTGACATGCTTGATACCTCTCTGTGTATGTTAGCATTTATGGTAAACATGTGGCCATTCAGTTCTATCTTTGGTTGTGATTTTAGATTACCCCCCTTTGTTATCACCTTCCTGGAACTGTTTTCCCACCAGGGGATTAGATACTTCTATGTTGGGAATTTTAATAGAGAATTGGAGTTAGGTTGGTTGACTCAGCTGAGAAATCTCCTAAAAGGCCCCTCTCAACTCTCTATTACAAACACATGTGCAGTATTATATGTAGCTAAAGGAGGTGTCAAGGGAAAATGTCTAAAACTTTTCCCTTTAATATGGTTTGTTTTATTTGAATAAAATGGATATATATTTCATAGAACGTATGAAAGAGTTATGTGCATTATGGGGATTTTAAACCTCACAGTATTATGCCTATAATTTTGAAGATTTAACAACAATAACATTATTGTGGATTAATAACTTAATGTATTAATACAGAAGCTGTTAATTCGTGATACTGTTTTGAAATTCCCTTCTACTCTCAACTTATAAATTTATGCCAGTTAAACAAGCAAGTTTTTAACACTTTTTACATGTAGTATTCGTTGGAGTTGCAATTTAATATGTTTCCTTCTTCATAATGTCTGATTGAAAATTAAACACATCTACAAACTACATTAGATGTACTCCTGTCCCTTGGTGGCTGGTTGGGTGGGAGCTTACTTTACGTCTTTCAGCTAAGGAGCATTGGTCAGGAAGCTGATTTGCTCGTTATGTCTCTTGCATGTATATGTCCTGTAGTTATGCTAAGTTGCCTGTGTCATTAAGAACACTCGAGGAATTAGCCTATAGTATGCCTGGTGCAAATCCCCAATCAAACGAACAAAAACAACCTTAGTGGTAGCCAGATACAATGTAGGTGTCTCGATATCTTTTAGAGACACCCTACACATGGTTCGAAATTCGTATCGCACACCTGCACAAATGCACGTAAAATTTGACTTGTGCATGTACCTGGCTGTTAGTGGGTGCACAATGTGCACCCAATTGAAATTTATCCACTTCTATATATCAGTTTAAAAAAAAATGAAGAGTGTAACTTACAGTTGCTACAATTGAGTTATTTCAGTCATTGTTTAATATTAGCCTTGGTAATCTTGTTATCGTAAAAACAAAAAAGGATCTGTTCGCTCTTTTCATTACGGAAGTGATTAGATCTTACACTTTAGCAACATTTTGGGCCTTTACTTGCAAGGAAAGTGAGATAAAATACAAGGTGGTTAAATGCTGCTAGATGTACATTAGTCCGTCGTTAAATTTTCTGGTCAAATACATCGTGATCTGACTGGACTGAGATTATTTTTTTGTTTGAAAATTAGAAGAGATGGTTGAGAAATTTTGCAGAGGATTAGGTTGAGAAATATCAATTAAATTCTGATGCAATCCAGATTGAACTAGTTGCTTAAACAAAAGTCAATCCCACTGACTGTTTGAACCAATGTTTGGAAACAACAACAACAACACATAGTTTACAATATAGGATGTATAAAGAAAGGGATCAGGTTTGACACCAATCTGCCCCAAAAACTTTTTGACAAGTGAAATATCATTTTTCAAAATGAAACAAAACAAACAGTAAGATGGAAAATGTTTGTTTTCGAATACTTTCCCATTTCACTTTTTTTTTATTGTGTTCAAGTTGCTGTCTACTGTTGAAATACACTGCCGTCATGTATGTGAAATACCCTTGAGCACAGCGTTAAATCCAAATCAATCAATCATGTATACTTCCACTTTATTTGTATTAGAAAAGTTTTCTTACATTTTTAAATTGCATTACCATTTCTGTGGTGCCCTCCTTCCCTTGATGCCATAATCACATGCTTATTTTGCTTAACGGTTTATCCCTGAGTAATACACTGACAACAATTTCACAACTGTTACTCCATTTCAGTAACAAACACATATGAACTAAGAAAAATACAAATTTATTTATTGAAATTGTTATCCACCATTAATGGTAACAAACATGTTTTTAATAAAATCATGGCATGTAGTCTTGGATAACCAGCTTTTTTTATTAAAATGTTTGTGCATCTAAAAAAAGGCGATCAAAATTCTGAATTTCTAACCTTGCTACATGTACTACACGCATTTCAATAAAATTTAACATGACAAAGATATGGACAATTTGAAATGGGACACCAACTGAACAGGCCTGTGTTGTAATGTTTTCCGGCAGACTTTTAATATTATTATTTATTATTAGTACAACGCGCATTTCATGGCCAAACTGACAAAATATGTTGAAACATGCAACTGTCATGTGATTTAAATACTGATTTGTGTTCAAGTCCGTCAGAAATTGTTTTATTGTTTTATATTTTGCATGGCATTTTGAATTTTTAATAGAAATGTCTTACAATTACCAGAATTTCTATGTTTTAATCCACTGGAAAAAAAAAGCTATTTAAAAGTAAGCTACTGTACATTTAGTCATTTACATCATATACAGACAGTATTGGTGTTGAAGAGGAGACCCATATGTTTAAACCCCAAGACTTGACATCCCCAAATGCAGCTGGATGTGTTTAATCAAGACAGATGACGGTAACCATATGCCGGGAAATAAAATGGCTAAAAAGCTTTGATATATCTGCTAGTACTTTGAGAGATTAAATTAACAATACTTCTTTTTGATTGATTCTGGCATCCATCATCCTGTGATCCCAAGGTCAGATGTTTAAGGTTAAAGGTCACCGTGACCTGAGAGGTCAAGTGTCAACTGCCTGATTGACCCCAGATTTATCACTCCAGCTAATTGGTTTGGTCTGTTCTATGAGATAACTTGTTGATATATCTGGTTACTTTTAATCTATTTCAATCCTCCAATGATTCCATGAAGTGCTCCACTCCAATTCTAAGTGAACGATAAGGGTGTATTTGACAGAACCGTTCTTAAATAAGAACAAATTTAAGTGCCTTGTCTGGCTGGCAAAGACACAATTCTCAAGTCTTTATTTTGGATTAAAGATCATATTTTATATAATAGAGGCTGTAGCTACATGTACATGTAGATTAAGTTCTTTATTTTATATGACAAAGCTTTGAAAATGAAAGTAAATGCATGTTCAGTGCTAGCAGTTTACATGTAGCTGTTATTCTATATAACAGTCTTTCTGGTGGAGAAGCCGATTCTGTTTGATTTTGATTTTTACATATTAGTTTTATTCCTGTTTTTCTCCCGACCGCTTCAATAACGCGATGACTTTGCATTGTGGAAACTTTAGGGAATTCTATCAGGGCCTCACCCTGATCTACAACGTAGGCTGATTTCGAACCTCTTTAATAGGGTTTGGGCACCCAAACTCAATTTAAAATGATAATGTATCAACAATACAGTCTTTTTTATTCTATGTTATTACTTTAATATAAAGTTAAGATGACGAATCAAAGGATACATAATAGAACAATAAAATATATGGTATATACATGTAACTTATAAGTGTACAGTAATTTGGTCTTGTGTAACTCGTTTCCCTCCCCTCCAACAAAAGTGCTAGATTATTGGTCATATGATGGGTGCCCAAACTTTTACCCTAGATTAGGCACTGTCTATTATCACTGCACCACATGTTGACATTTCATTTTATAGAGACCCTGGTGCTCTCTTAGCTAAGGGGCACAGGATGCCGATTTGTTCTGGTGTCCTGTAGACTCCTGTTAATGTTTTGTAAATGTTGTCAGCGTCATTAACAGTGGTTTCTTTCCCCGATTGGGCTGGCGCGCCATCATATAAGTGAAATAACCTTGAGTATGGCATAAAACCCCAATCAATCAAACAAACAAACAGACATTTTATACTGAGCGGGTGGCTGAGGGTTCTTTCTGCGCCCTGGTGCCTTCTGAGCTACATGTAAGGGGCATCAGGGCGCAAACTTGTTGTGTCGTCCTGTTTTGGTTCCTTTATTGTCTGTCGGTGTTGTCAGTGACGTCTCTGTGATTTCCCCCCACCCAACCACCATTGGGCTAGCAAGTCGTCATACTGTATGAGTGAAACAACCTTGAGTACAGTATTAAACCCCATCAAACAAACAAATAAATGTTTTTATACTGAGCATATTGAGCATTGGGATCACCACTGACCTGCACAATCACTGTCCAAATTTTTTTTTGAACCTGGATCAGTTGGCTAAATAAGCCAATTCACTGGCCTTACATGTCTAAAATACGTACATGTACAGAGAAAATCGGTGATGTGTCAGAAAGAGGGTGCCTTAAATCACTATTTTCACCGAAACAGGATGTCTCATTTGATATTTTCCCTATCTTTCCCATGTTAAATTTGATTGAAGTAGGGTGTCTCAAATGGCTTTTGGGTGTCTCAGAAACAGTAAACACTGAGGCACCCCTCTGGCGAACACTATGTGTGCAAGCACTTACTTCAAGGCAACTTAGAACCATAAAGTTTCTGTCAGACGATAGTGTCATGCTGTATAGTGTCTAGATACGAGTGAGCGTCTTCATATGGATGTTGCAGACAATGTGTATGTTTGAATGTTGATGCAGATATAACCAATGTTGTATAAACTATCATGTTATCTAGGCCTATTCTTGGAGTACCCCTGCACCCTGATGAGAGGATGAGTGATATTAGTGTAAGCTTATTTTAGAAACTTGTCAGATTGTATATACAAATGTGTGTAACAAACATACATGTATGTATACAGTAAACTATATATGATAACAGATATGACACTGATGTAGGGAACTAAGGATTGGCAGCCATGTGTTAGTAATACAAATATTGTACATGTATGTTATGTTTCATTTTTTTACAGAAGGATTTCTAACTTCACTGTAAAAAAATACTTAAATTTTATTTATTTGTTATTGTTCAAATTTATTTAACAGAACTAACATGTACATGTACATTGTATTTGCTTAAGTATAGTGTTTATAAATGTGTAACATGTATGAGTTAGTGGTTTAATTTAAAAGTTTTATTTTTTTATTTTTTTTTTAATAAGATATTCTTTAAAAGATTAACTTTCATTTCTTATGTATGAGTCTTAAGTCAATTTCATTCTTTTTGTCAGGCCATGCAGATACATTTATATACAGTTTCTAAATTTCACTCAACTTTCAACATGTTACTTTTGCTCACTAATAGTAATAAAGCAGAAGTTGTCATCCATTTTAGACTTGTTTTCTTAATTTAATAGCATGTCCTTGTTCTAAATGCCGCTCAAGCAACAAAAGTACATGTTTATGAAATCTAAAGGAATAAATTTGTTTTCAATAAACATCATTTTTGTACATCATGGGATCATTTTTAATTTTATACTCCCTCACTTTAAATTTAGTTTATAAAATACATATTATATGTGTCAATCATTATCTGAGCCCCATTATCTTTGAGCGTTTACATGTGGTGGAGTGGAGGTTCCTGTGCCCTGGTGTTGTCTGAGCTAAGGGGCATCAGGAAGCAGATTTATTGTGGTGTCCTGTTTCTCATCATGCAAATGTCCTGTTGTGTCTTATGTGTTTGATGTGTTGTTAATTGTCGGTTTCCTTCATCTATTGAGGAAGTAGTTTATACTAGTAAGAATAGTAAGGGACTCCTGTGCCCTGGTGCTCTCTGAGCAACATGTACATGTACATGAAAGGGGCATCAGCAAGCTGATTTGTTGAGCTGTGTTTTGATTTTTGTCCTGTTAATGTTTCTCGGTGACTCCTGCTGCCAGCATTGTTTAGGGTGATTTCCAGACACACCATCATATGACTCTGACTGAAATAACCTTTAGTATGACGTAAAACCCCAGTTGAACAAACATTCACCTACATGCAGGATAGTGTTAGCCAGAGGGGTGTGTCAGTGTCTTTGAGACGCCCAAAAACCATTTGAGACACACTTCTTCAATCAAATTTAACATGGGAAAAATAGGGAAAATATCAAATGAGACATCCTGTTTCTGTGAAAAAAGTGATTTGAGACACCCTCTTTTTGATTTCTGGCTAATACTACATGTATGGGCAAGAACGCCATCATTTAGGTGAAAACGCCATCATACATGTATAGGTGAAGAAAGAAATAACCTTAAGTGCATTGCAAAAATCCAATTGCACTAAGACTTGTAAACAAACAAACAAATACAGTAGTTGCTGATTGTTCACAGAAGACTCAACTTATTTGTTTTTACCATTTTTAACATTTGATTGTCTTCCCAGTTTGTGAGTGTAATATGGTTTAATATGCCCCTGTTGATCTGGATTTTCTTTAATACCAAGTGAACATGTACATACATGTATGAGTACAAACTTGGAAGCATTTTGAGAAATCTGGCAAACATCTTGAAAGAATGTTTTTTCTCATAACATCAACAGTGAGTAGGTTTTTGGTGTTTATGAAGCTATTGCGGGTGATTTCCTTATAATGGGGATATCAGAAGTCTGAAACGTAAATCCTCTTATAAATCCTCTTTATGATTATATTCGTACTGTAATACTTTCATGTAACAAAGTTTAACATGTAGCACTGGAGGAACATTATCTTTCAGGCTGTAATAAATCTTCAGTGACTTCACATTTTATGGTTGTGTTAAGAGTCGCTGTCTACCGTTGGAATTCAGCGACGTCACATAAGTGAAATACCCTTGAACACGGCGTTAAACACCAATCAATAAATCAATCGATCTTATAAAACTAACACAGCAGCCCCAGAATAATTTACTGACATGAAAAAAAATAAAAACGGCAATGTAATTAATGTGGTTGGAAGAAATTTGGCATTTCCATGCAACAAAAGAAGCCAGTCTAAAATGGCATTTCCACATTGTAGTACATTTTTTTACTGTGGTGGATTTATTGGTAGTGTAGACTGCTAGTGTAGTTAGTGTTTGCTTTATATCTTATTTGGTAAAAACATTTATATCAGGATTCCTAACAGTCAATCATTGTGCAAACATTATTTACACCATATATATATCTGTGTTCTATCTTCACAATTTCCTCCTGTTATGAGTCTCCTTATTTTGTTTTTTAGGAATTAATGTAATTATTAGATTAAGCTTGTCTACAATACATTTATAACAAAAGACACTGGCCAAAGCTTATCCTGGTGTACTGAATGATACTGACAAAAGATGCATTCTGATGTACTGAGAGATACTGACAAATGTTTCATCTTGATGTACTCTAATTAGAACCTAATATTTACTAATTAGAGGATAATAGAGGGACAAGATTCTGAAGTAACTCTTTATTGTCCTCTATGCAGTTAGCACCGCAGACATTCATAAATGATTTTAAGAAAGATAGAAAGAAAAATGGAACACTAAACTAAAGCCACTGTGAAAATTAAGGCAGATAAAGAGCATTCATAATCAACATTCAAATATCGTAATGAATTCCAGCAAACAGCGGATTTTTTTGTATTAATTTTCCATTTTCAATAAAAGTAACAATATACATGTTGTACACGTAGACATGAGGACAATTTGTTTATGAAATTACTTTTTAGTAATAAATCATTTGACTTCTGGAAGAATTCTGGTCATTTGATTTTTTATAAGAGTTGTTATGATGGATGTAGTGAGACTCTGTATAGAACACTAGTCTGTGTATATGTATGTATGGAATTACTTTGATTTTGTAACATGCCAAGGCTGGCGTCTATGGTGCACACATGTCAATATTCTAGTCACGGAGCACTTTTATTAGGAGTGCTTTTATCCATTCAGAGCTTGTGGCTGGTGGAAGCTTCCTGTGCCCAATTTCAAGAAATTGCCCTAAAATGAACCTTCAGAATTTTTGGGTTAAAAAAAAAAAATGAGATCATTACATGTGTAGTCCTGTAAAATTAAGGAAAAGTTCGCTTTGAAAATTGAGCTGCAAGAAAAACTTCCATTTTTTTTTTTTTTTTTTTTTTTTAAATGTGACAAATATTTGACAGACATTTATTTCAACCACCTCATGGTGGTTGGGTGGGGGCCTCCTGTGTCCTGGGGCTCACTGAGCTACATGTAAGAGACACAGGAAGTAGATTTGTTGTTGTGTCCTGATTTGTAAATATTTTGTGATATGTTCTGTGTCCTTTACAGTTGTTCATTTTACCGATTGGGCTGGCACCCCAAGATCGCCGTCATATGAGTGAAATAACCGTAAGTAGGTGTAAAACCCCAATCAATCAATCAATCAATCAATCGACCACCTCGTGAAAGTGTAAGCACCTGCAGTGGGGTTTCTTATGAATAAACAAAATAATAATTAACATTCTGGTTTCAATTTTAAGCACAGCATTGAATTTAAATATCACATAATATAGATCTGGCAAATGTCTGTTTAAACTGAAACACATCACAGTACAATGATGAATGTACATGTATATGATGATCAACAACAACTTCTGGATCTATACTTCATAGTTAGAGTATTTACTGTAGATTGAGGTTGTAAAACAAATAGTACAACAGATGAGTTACATCTATGGGTAATTTAAACCACTTGTGGATAATTCTCCAACACTTACTGGTACTCCTGGCATTCCTCCTCTATTATTTGGCCATTATTAACCATGTGCCAGGTCAAATACAGGCCATAATAGACCTCTTGGGGCTCCAGTTATACTGATGCACCTCCCTCCTATAAGAAAGAGATCTAACCATTCTATATATAGTTCAAATCCCGCTGGAGGCAAGCACAATTTTCTTTCTGTACATTTACACAAAAATATATATATGCCAGTACATTTATACAAAAAAAAACAATATGCCAGTAGCAGATCATCAGAATAACCCAAAACTACAAACACATTTGTGGGTAATATCTAGATAAAAAAGACACTATTTCAGTGTCCTTGTGTCAGTGGAAGATGAGATTCGCAACCTTTAGTTGGTTAGAGCGCTGGTCTTGTTAGCCAGAGACCTGAGTTTTAATCCTGGTGGAGGCAAGCACAATTTTCTTTCTCTATATTTATAAACAAAATATATAATTTGAATCCTGGTGGAGGCAAGCAACATTTTCATTCTCTACATTTATAAAAAAATATATATATAATTAATTTAAACAAATCACCCATGATAATGATCTGGCGCGCCGTTCTGTTGTTTAAATAACCGTAAGCATGCTGTAAAAAAAATATATTTTGTTAATCGTTACAAAGGATTATAAAAAAGTGAGAAGGCTGCTGTGTCAATTGTTTTACTTCGATTACATTTGATTGACTTGGATCTTTGGTATGATAGTCCGAAAAAGGTAAACTGTTACCATGTTGATTCTGAAAATTTGTGCCGACATCAGAATACGTTGATCAGGAAGCAGGTTTTAACTGCCAGGGTTTATCCCCTTGTACCGGCATACACCCAGCATGTCATCTAAATGACTAGGTTGTTGCACTCCACAGATGAGATTTTATACATATATACAGCTGTAGCTGGTAGGTACATGTACTCCATACTCAACACTATCTGTCAACATGCTTGCCACTCATATGAAGGCAGTCAAAACAATTTTGAAGATTTTGATGTACCCCTACGGACATGTATTATAAGTCAAAGGCACACCCAAAGCTTGATTCATTAAATTTCATCTCGTTTATCCTGGAGATCACAGGGATATTTGGTTTACAAATTGACTCTTTTGAACATTTGAGATGTAATGCATTTTGTCATTTTCTTTAGTCTGTAACCAACTGACTAAAGGCTGGCGGCATGGTGTTAGCCAGAAATCAAAAACAGGGTGTCTCAAATCTCTATTTTCAAAGAAACAGGGTGTCTCATTTGACATTTTT
>JAVFBZ010036895.1:0-10804 GCA_032466195.1 Katharina tunicata
GTAAACCCATTAGTCTACCAAATAAAGATGAGGGCAGTTAAGGGTTATCTGATACAGAAGGGAGTTTCGTCTTAACCGAGATTTGTTCTTCTTGTAGGCTATGGTAGGTCTCTGTGATAGAGGCTTAATCATTTAAGGTACAGGTTTTGATATTCCTGTATTAGGAAACTTGCAAACCTGGTGCTTGGCTGTTCATATTGTAGTACAAAAGGAATAATGTCTACCCTGGAGCCTTTACCTGGTTCAAAGTTGAAACCCAATGGATACAACGTTTGAAGTGTTTTAATCCAATGAGCTTCTCTCCGGTAAATAAATGCTTCAGACTGTTGATAACCTCTTTCAAAGTTAGCATTCGCTCCAAAATAAATTATACTTAACACAATTGAAAATAATACAGATGTTTTTGAACTGGTCAGTGTGGAGGAGAAAATATTTTTTTGGCTTCGACAGTTCGCCCAGTCTGGTCTGTTTCCCCAATAATAACTAAGTTTAAGACAATTGTTGTCAAAAGCCTCGATGCATCATACCCAGAATCAAGTGAGGTTGAATGAATGTCATACTATGAATGAAACAAAAGTATCACAAAAGAATGAGCTGCCACGTGATTGTTTAAAATGTGTTTTACCTAATGTTAAAAACTATCTAGGTATGTAAATCACATATATTATACCTGTATACATATCTGCATACATATATCATCGGATAAAAACCTTCTTGTCATTAACGCATTTGCTATGGAACGATTTCATGATGCTGACCTACATTGTGTTACCCAAGTACTCAGTTTTATGTTGTCCGCTAATACTTCTAGTTAATTGACTCTTTTGTTACTTGTGTTTGAGGAATAGCTGCACAGTAGCGGTAAATGCAATAAATGTGTTAATTGGTGAAAGCTAGGATGACCTCGTTTCCTCTGACGGAAATTCATAGAAATAAACCAACTTTTGTGACCGTAATGAAATGGTGATGACGAAGCAATAACTGTGAATGGAACAGTCAGTGTTAAAGGGCTTACATTGTATCTGTATTTAATACTAACCTGATCTCTTGTTCTGGTATAAATGTAATATTACAATGCGTTTGATGTCATTTGCAAATATAATTCCAACGATAAAACGTGAACCAAAATGAATAATTAACCGAATACACACACAAGAAGTGGAAAACAAATTAAGTTCACTTTTTCATTTTCTTATTGTGTAAATTATATCCTCAGTACATCAATACGTTTGCAGTGATTTAAGGCTGGTTAAAAACCTTCTAGTCATTAGCCCATTTGCTATGGAACGATTTCATCGATTATACTCTCCTGTAATGTAATTTGGAACAAAATCCAAATTCGTACCATGTAGCACAGTCTTATTCATTGTATAGTCATATATTATTTACATCGTGTCAAAATACGTTAATACGGGGGAATAACACATTACGTTACCTGAAAGAAACAGAAACACTTTTCCCTCTCCATCTTTAAGACACAAAGATATAGTAATAGACAAATAATTAATTAAAACTACTTATGTGGGGTTATAAAACGTATACGAATACATTACTTTACAAACAGTTTAGTTTAAACACAACTGTTAATATAAAAGCACAAGTGTATTATTGTGAACACGCATACATGTAGTGGGGATTTTAGTTTACAATTTCGATTAACTTGGAGGGACAGAAATTGCTTTTCCGGATTTACCCTGTGGCTATGGACTTTGTATGCCTGTTTAGATACTTTGATTGGACATTTAGTACCGCCCATTGCTGAATGCTTATCTGTGTCGTCCGTACTCTATTTCGAGAAAAGTTCGAAAGCCTTTTTTTTCTGTAAAAAGAACCATACATAAAAGTATATCGCCCAATATTTATTCAAGGCTACATGAAATAATTAAGATTTGTTAATATCAAAAAATATACTGGGGTATGATTATAATAAACACACACGTTTAAAAAGTGATTTTTCCTAATTCCACATTCAGATTATAACTTATAGTACGCGTTGCCATGGTAATTTATGATTGAAGTATTAAAGAAGCTTACACGTTTGTATCTCATTGTAGTTTCAAGAACCTAAAGCGATGAAGAATCCATTATCACATAGAATGGATTTAGCCTTAGTTTCCCTTAAGCCATGTGTATTACACGCCCTTTTAGTTTGTAGTTATTTTTAGTTTTGTCTCTGCCGAGATACCTACTAAGGACATTCGAAACATTCGCCAATACAGGCTTGCTCATGCATTTTAGCTGTCAAACCTTATAACGAATGGTAAATGAAAGATCAAATGAAGCTGTTTAACCAGCCATTTAATCAGAAGCACCTGAAATGCTGGGATTGAAAGCTTCCAAGTTGACCATTGGGCCATAGCCTTACTTGACCCAACCCGCCTCCACCCCCGCGAATATAAAAAAAACAATCCACCAGACAGTTTTGAGCTGATACTCATTTGAACAATTGCTCGGCAAAGTATTCTACTTTAGGCAAGTTTTTTGCGCTTCCCGGAATTTTCTGAGATTGAACGGTTTCTAGTTTAGAAAAATCTTAGAAACATATTAACATCTGAACTACTCGTTGTATGCACCATGGCATATTAACTGTAGTTTGGTACTAATACCTGAACTATTTTGTGTCGTTTATCATGTGACCATTAAGAGCATTTATCGTTTTGTTTGTTTAACATGATGTTTTTCAGGTAACACTTTCTTACAATGAACAGTTTCTAGCTTAGACAAGTTTGCAGGTCTCAGTCGGCAAAAACAAAACAAATATCTGTAATACATGGCGATAACAAAATTAAACGGCGATCCAATGAGAGTAGTATTTTGTCCATGAACAGCTAATATGAGGTAAATGAGTTTCATAGTATTTCAGAAAGTTACCAGAGTATAAATGAAGAGATAGTTCTCTTGAAATTGAGTGATCACCTGTGTGCGTTAAAGGGGGTTGAGTCTGTTCTTGATTTAACATGAAAATATTTCATATTATGATTGACAAATATATCAAATTCTGATCTACCTTGTTTTTGTGGATAATACATTGTAAGCCGCTTTATCGTTTGATCGACAAAAGTACGTTTTTAGGGGTGACGGTCAGCGTTTAATATGTTATGCCTTGCAAAAGCAATCCCTGGCGCCCATTTTATTAAACGTAAAATAAACCACTACGCTGAATTGTGTTGGGAAGCTTCGTTTAACTACTGTTTCCAAGTCTCCAACATCTGATAAATTCGGTCCCATTTCCCTAAGCAGTAAAATGTTGTTGAAAAGTAATATCAGATTGGTATATTTTATGTTAAGTATGTTACAATTTGCTTCGGTGGACACGCAAGACTAGGTTACTAAAGAAGAAATGATTTAATTCCAGTTCGTATTACGTCATTAGCCCCGTGAAACACAAAATTGCGACCGTAATGTGACCTGTAAGGATTTATATATTTCTAGTAATAATCCCTGGGCTATAAATTTGAAGTTAAAATCACAAAATGTTTAAGGACGCTTAATATTTTTGAAATGTTTATTTTATTAGGAAAAGTAATTCATTCTGATGAACAGGGAAATTGCAAGAACCGTAAGATACACATCCAAGAGGAACTGTGTTTACCAAAGAATATATATTCATTTGTTAATTTGTGTAAAACATTTGAAAATGTTTTGTCTTGGTAATATAAATAAACCAACAGCAGAAATGTATGACCAAAGTCATATGTCAATACTAACAGAATAACGGAGGACCACAGATGGATTTGCAATACAGTATACAAGCCATCTGGCAACGGACAGTATGTAGACATCTTACATTCATTGCTGTCACACTTAGCACTGGAGGAAAGGTATCTTATCAATGAAGTTAACACATGTGGCTTCACACGCCGGTCTGCTGTTGGAAAACAGCGCATAATGTGAGTATAATACCGTCTAGCAGGGGTTAAACAACAATCAATCAATCAATCAACCCATTTGTGGACACACAATCTTGTTTAATTTATAAATTCCTTTGGCTTAAATGCAAAATTGTTCTTCCAATTTTCGTCTGAAGTGCTGAAGGTGTATAAACTATTCGAGACTTCCTCACTCTAAGCAGTTGTTTGTATCTTATATTAACATAGACAGGGCGTCGGTTGTGATGATATCTGCAGGGAATGTAAATCAGCGATAATGGCCATACAAATATGTGATCTTAAGGGACAGTTACCTCCCCTTTAGTGTGACCAGACATTTAGTTTATTTCATTCGAGTCGAGTTCAACCTTAGAAATGTCACGACGCTTTTTATGTATGTAAACATAGATAATAGTCGAACTAAGAAATGGCATCCTTCAAAGGACATTCATTATAGACAGATCAGGGGGTTTTTTTACTACGCGCTTTGTACTTCCCATTTACTCTAGCTAAAGTGGTTTTATGTTAGATATAATGGACCTTCGCCTACAGAATCGTAGCAGACGTGTTTTTCGTCACTTCACATATGTCAACGTGTCTTCTAGGATATAAAACTACCTTTTACAGTGAGAAGCCTTTTGTTTACTGGCCAAGCGAACAGCTATAACCCAATTTTGTAAAGTATGAATCAATATTATATTGACAAATATAGTATTTGAAAGTACAGCACAATAAAGTTAGCAATCAAATGTCAAAGCAACTAAATCCAATTCCGAGGCTTGGGGTATTTTAGTATGACAAATTAAGTGAGATACAATTCAACACATTTTAGGTCCAGTTAATTGTTCGGTTGCATAATTACAGACTTTTATATGTAAGGGAAAAATTAAATTCTGGGCACCATACGAATTATACTGGTGTTATTTATTTCGTTCTGTTGCTCTCCGTTTGTTACACAGAAGAACAGTTACTACTTCCTGGTTAAGTTGCGGGGTAATAACGTTCACATCCTTTGGCTATATGGTTAGTAACAGGTCAGCCGAATCTCGATGTATTGGTTTTCTGTATCGCTTATCTTTTATGCAGCTAAAGGTTTCGTTATTTATTTCCAAACTGATGAATCCGACGTAGTACGAATAGGTGTACAGTTATATTAGTGGCTGTGATATTTGCTGTATTGACAGGTGAAAGATATAGATGCAACGGTTTAACGAAACTAGAAAAAAATACATATATGGTTCTAAGAGATGTTTCAGTTTGATAGTCTCTTATTTTTTTTTGATGCTGAAAACATTTTTCAGCCTGTAAAGATTTATATGAAAGAGCTATTTATATCAGATCTTAAAAATCATAGTGTTTTATTGCCGTATAGCAGTTTATTCGCCACTATGTTCTTTGACAAGCAGTTGAAATCCAACACCGTGGATACAAATGTAAAGGTCATTTTAGACTGCCATACAAATAATTCGGTAGATTTAAAAATACAGGTTTGTCCTCCTGTTACCGACATTTTGTGGCCAGACAGTCGCATTTGAACAATATATTCCGCAGAAAGAATCAACTATTGAAAAACAACGAACATAAGTCATTCACATCTTGGCAGAACAATCTATAATATTTAGCATGGCATGCTTGCCACGATTATCGTGTTGACAAAGAACGTAATAGATATATTATATTTTCACGTGAAGTAATCTCTCCGGCTGGAAAGAGTTTAGGCCACAATGTATCATTTGTAACTATGTGTCTTGTCTATAACAAATAATCATACAACTTCTAAATCATGCGTGAATGAAAAGAAAAACGCCAAGAATCAACTGTGAAATTATACGATATCTCTGGATTATATTGTTAATTATGTTGTACTTAGCTGTATGTCGCCTGAATGCTGGTTGTGGGGGAGAAATGAATTTTAAACTTTTGAAAGAATCAAATTCACAAAATTCACATCGAACATCTACCTAAGGTCGCTCCTTTAAGATATAAGGCGAAAGTAAGTTTAAAGCATATTGAATCAATATTCAATATATTTGGAGCATGTATATAATCAATGGATAAATATTTTAATATAGCAGATAAACATTAATAATTATTATTTTTGGGGGAGGTGGGGGACGAAAATATATAGCCTGCTTTATTCAGTTGGTATTATTAGCACATCAGCTATATACGCTTGCTGTTTAGGGTTTCGGTTAATTGGTACAAATACTTCATATGGGCTATCTGATACGAGGGAGACACAAAATCCTAATCAATGTTCATGTACCAAGCATTTTGTAGCAGAAAATGTACATCCGAGAGGATTAAATGAAAAGTTTCCAAAAATAGAATTTAACCTCATGTGTGTAGTCGGCTTTTGGGAGTTCTTGCAAACTCTTATTGATGTTTTCTGTTTACTTTTAAAGCACATGTGAGCATATCTATCTCATATTGACTGAAGTAGTCCACTTTGTAAGTCATTAGAAGTTCCTTTTTTTATAAATTCTATGTGCTTTTCTTACCTGTTGTACAACGGTAAAATAGCAATGTTTGTTGCAAAATAAATTTTGTAAATATATTCGTTGTAGTTTCTATTAAATTACTTTCTTCGGTAAAGCAGCGTTTTTACCAAAAATTGTTTGTTTGTTTGATTGGGGTTTTGTACCCAAGGTTATTTCACTGATATGACGGCGTGCGAAGGAAACGACCTTAAATGAAGCTGGCAACATGCAAGACAGGACAAAACTTTTAAAGAACATTAATAAAACAGGACACCACAACAAATCCGCTTCCTGTGTCCCTTAGCTCAGAGAGTACCAGGAAACCGGAGGTTCCCACCCAACCACCCGCAGTTGTGAACAACGTTTATGAGGTTATCAAAGTAATAACAATGACTGCTAATATTGCCTTATATGGTCAACAAACATAACATTAAAATTGAGATTCTTATACTATGTTCAATTTTTCAAAAAAACGCGTATAAATTGGTGCAAATAGTACATTATTTATGTCGCTGACAAACATGCCGAAGCATATTTTCTCTTTCCTGCTTAAAAGTTAATATTACAAATTGAAATCAGCTAATTTTTATTTTTGCACAAAATTATATTTGAAAACATGTAGCTTACTTCATTAGATGAAATACCAGTTACTTCAAAGCCTAAGCAATCCCTGGCCTATTCTAGTTGCTCAAAGCTTTCAAAATATATGATAGGAGAAATTTTAGAATATGCCCTTATTGAACAGTTAACAGAGTTAAACAGAAATGAATGCATTGGTGTAGGGATCAAAGTATTAGCTCTTAATGGTTTCTCTTATTCAAAAGCTTTGCAGAGATTTGCCAGCAAAAATGGGGTCCATCCTTTTCATTTAAACCTCCATTATCAATATTTAGGTTTCCCGTAGCGTTTTGTTAAAAAGCAAATGTCTGATATTGCTCCAAACGCATTGCAAAACACTTAAGAAACGTAAACTAAAGTATTTATCGTTACGCAATAGAATGTTAAATACTCGAATGATTCTGTTATGAAGTTAAGTGTATGGTAATGATGTTTATTTTCAGGCCTGGTCTTTCTCTTTTTCTGTCACACATGAATTGTGCAAAATCAGCGATTGTAGAGAGCGAGAAATTAAAATGGTGATTCTAAAATTCGCCATCTTTTGCAACCAACCTGTCCGATAATTTTACCCAACATATGTCTACTGCTTTCTGTGAAGAGCAAATACAAGACATTTGTTTTATTTCAAACACACATGTCATTTTTCGGCTTGCATCAGCTACGAATGGGTTCCTCCAGTCAAAATGACATTTTCCCAATTTCAAAGCCCAGATTTTATTTCATGGGTTCAATTCCCTTTTCAATCTCTTTCAATCTTTTTTGCAAAGCCTATACTTTTACAGAATTTGTCCATTAGTTTGTTGCGACTGCTGCCATCTTGCTTGAATAGTACAGAAATTTCTTTTACAAATAGACAAATGAAGAGAAAATTGGAAAAGAAGCATATTTATTGGAGTGTCATTCGCTCTTTTTGAAATAAATTATCCTGAAAAAGTGTGCACCCTTACAAAAAACGGACACTTCAGTGATTTATAATTTATTTTCCTAGCTTGTTTTTATACTGTAATATCGTTGTGTGTAAAGTTTTTTTTTCTCCTATATCGATTTCTTATTCTTTATTGTTCGATTTAATATCAAACCGTGGATCAAAACTAAATTTGATTTTGAAAGTAGAGGGGATATATTTTTTAAAACCCTGATGAAGTCAAAGCTTATAATTAGGCCTGGATTCATTGTCCGTCGTCTTCTCGTTGGCGTGTGATTCATTGGTCTATTTTGTGACTTGATCGTCTACTACAGACAAAACATCCGACAGCCATAGTTACAAATGATTCCTTTTGCCACGAAAACCCCAGCCGCCCATGGAGACATTATTTCTTAATGAATCTGTTTCGCTTTTGTCAACTCTGTACTCCAAATAAACGCGACCGAGACATTATGGATGTTCTTAGCAACATGTGAATGACATATGGTTCCTGTATTTAAATAGCTGTTCCACTTTCCATTTCGGAATAAGGCCTTTAAATGCCTTTCTCTGGTCGAAATTGTGAGTACTAGAAGAGCACACTTTTGCATCTGAAACCGACAAGAAAGCTGCAATATCTGGGTCTCATTACTGGAACCTTCGGATAACAGAATACATGTATTAGAATACTTTGAGCATAACATCTTCTGCTGTTTATGGTTTATGGTGCACTTCAGTTCATTGGCAATTGACTATACTAGCAATGCCGTGGTTTGTGAAAATTCTTTCTGAAATAACTTCCACCTTTGGAGATATTTCAGAATTTGCATATTACCCAATGTTCTAATAGCATATTCAGACTGACAACTAGGCTTTTGCACATTTCATGTCATAGAAAGCTTAATACACAATTGTTTGCGAAGTCCAGCAGTTTATTTTCCAAAGAAGACATACGAATTTACAATATGTGTCCTCTTTGTATTATTATAAATATATAATATTAAAATACATTAGTTTTATTATTCTCACTGTAAATATCTCTCTTTTGAAACCGCGTCTTAAACGAAGCCGTAATGATTTATTCATCGTGAAACAGATACTTTATATGTCTAAATCAAATTTGACCTTCATTGGGTAAACGTCGATGGTCGTAAATTCGGATTATGTTCATTAAAGATGATCGTATGCTTGTTGGTATAATATTGATTTACCGCTCCGAGAATGCTTTTGCGTAATCGTGACTAATTTTTCATATTGATGGTTTTAAATTCTAACTAATTCCTAATGAAGATCTTTGCCGTCTGTGTTCAAAAGTAAGGAATTCCATAAAATAAACCACTTGCCAAATAAACCAATTTATTACTTAATTGGAACTGTACCGGAAATATACTCTGTCTGAAGCCAATGGATAGTTTAAGCTAGGATGACCCACGGGAATATTTGCAAAACTGAAGGCACAGTTTTGAATCTCATATAAAATACGCTAAGCATGTCAAAGCGTTTTGTTAGGGTTAAGTAGGATTTTTTGCTGTATGCGTAAGAGGTTAGTTTCATTGGGGTTTTACCCTATGACTCATTCAGTCATAAGATGGCATGCCAGCCCAATGCATGAAGGAAATCACCCTAAATGACACTGACATCAGAGAAGGCCCCATAATCAATTTATATGACTCAAACAGGACGCCACTACAAATCGGCTCCCTGATGCCTGTAGCTCAGAGTGCTTCAAGGTACAGAAGAATTCCACCCAACCACCCGCGTACGTTAACGAGAATAAGAACATGGTTTTTATTGATTTTTATATATATTTAACTTATTGCTCTATCTACATGCGCTCTTTACAAATGTCAAGAAGTAATACAATTTACACACCGTCTACCAAGGAACACTGATTTGATTTTATCATTAATAAGTCGAAACAGCGCTTTCTTCTGAAAACAATCCTAATCCAGCTCCCAATCGCACTTATGTGACTGGATGCTATCCACACCTTGGTTAAGGAAAATCCTTTTAGTCCTCTCAGTAAAGTGGACATGTTTCAAACAGTAATTTGTATTTAGCGAAATTAGAGAAGATCTGGGAACCACAATGGCAATGAATGTCAACTAGCTTCACCCTTGTAAGACTTAATGAATCAAACAACACTGGATGGTGTTCTGTATTAACTGATACCATACCTCAAACATATACTGTGATTTTTTCAACCATAAGAGACAAAAACTCCGTCCTCGCAATCGGCTAGGCGTTCAATAGCTAAGGTTTGATAAATCTTTGCCATTCAGACCAATGAGTACGTTGGAAGAGTAATGGATATTTGGTAAGAATAAAGACATTTGTTTAGAAAACATCTCAAGGTGTGATGTTGAATATGGACGGTCATGCCGTACCATAAATAAGTCACAATGATGTGTACTAAGCTATTGAGACGTTAAGACCACTCAATCCAGTCAATCGAAAGACATAGAAAAGTAAACCGTCGTTTCTCTGGATACACTAAAACTTTTTTCCAGAATGATTGATCTCACTGTAGCAAATTCGATATCAACTTGATGCTTTTCAGATGTGTTTTAAATACAACAATCAAAGTATTTATCCTCTATTATTTTACTGCATCTATAGCATTAAGTTAAATATGTATACGATAAACAAGATAAAACAGAAGAGACTTTATGTCGAGTGTATGTTATTGACCAAGAGCTGTCTGTCATAAACTTGTTAGTGATTTTCAATTCCTGAAAACATGTCTTTTCATAACAAAATAAAATATAGATAAAACAAATTGTGTTGTGCTCCTTCGTTAAAAACAAAAAAAAAAGCTTTCATAGCAACAATGGCTTGTGAACACAAGACACAGAGGGGCAAAGGCGTCGTGAATTGTATCAGTTTTATTGGTTGGTCCATCTGCTACTGGATAGTGTTTTATCACAATGTTT